>JAHHFK020000669.1:0-80590 GCA_024533555.2 Aedes koreicus
AGAACGACATGGCTACTTATCAAACCTCAGATGTGGTCATTAAAAATGGAAGAATCTCTTCATTTATACTACAAACGAACGAAAGAAATAATTCAAAATATGAAAGCACTTGCTAAACAGAAGGAATTATACAATAATCATTGGGAGGCAATAAACGATTTTCTGGATCAAGAGTGTCTCGCTGCTTTCATTAACGGATTAAACAGACAGTATTTCGGGACCATGCGCAAGCCGCAAAACCGGAAGATTTAGAATCTGCATACGCTTTTCTTAACAAATTCCAGAACGCAGAAAATACAAAAAAACACACGGCTCATCCTTCGTCACATCCCCATAAAACATTTACAAAACCATTTACAAAACCAGAGCAGAAAAACTCAAATATTAACGTAAATAAACCATTATCAGACAGACATAAGGTTACACCAATGGAAATTGATCCATCAATTAGGTCCAACACCCGTAATAAAATTTATAATCATACAGCAGAAGAACAAGACGAGGAGTACGAGTCTGACCAGAGTGAAAATGAATCCAGAGGAATTAAATTTTCAAATTACAACCAACATAACCGATCCGAGGTGAACGACGTGAATGGTCTACCTTATGTGACAATCAAAATAGGCAATCATGATGCAAAAAATTTTTAATAGACAGTGGAGCAAACAAAAACTTTATCTCACACAATTTGATAGTTCAATCTCAGAGGAAATCATACAAACCGATTTTCATTACAAACAGTGTTGGAAAACACAAAACTAATCAATGTTTCATTACAGAAATCTTCAAGAAAAAAAAAAAAGTAACGTTTTATCTTTCCAAATTCCACACATTTTTTGATGGCATTTTGGGATACGAAACGTTATCAGAAATGGAAGCAATTCTTGACATTGGAAACAACAAACTTGTGCTACCTAACGAGACAATTAATTTACAAATTAGAAACTTGGGCCTTCCAGATATAACCATTTACGCACACTCCACCAAAATAATAGAAATGCCAGTATCTTACAACAATTGCGATGTTTTTCTTCAAAAAAATATTAGAATCAATGACACTGAAATTCCTGCTGGTCTCTACAAGTCAGAAAATGGATTAATAAAAGTAGCCGCAACTAATTTCGGTGACGATGTTACATTTTTTGGACAAAAACCCGCAAAAGTGTTACCGATTTCCGCCTACATGGAAGTAAATAACACAGCAGCAGAGCTTCATACTTCAAATACTTGTTTAGAACGACTTATCCGTACAGACCACTTAAATTCTGAAGAAAAGTCTTCCCTTCTGAATCTTCTTAGCAAAAACACTAATATCATTCACAACGAGAATTTCAAGCTTTCGTGTACAACTGCCATAAAGCATGAAATCAAAACAGCTGACGACATTCCGATTCATACCAAAACGTATAGGTATCCACATATTCATAAAACGGAAGTCGAAAAACAGATAAATGAAATGCTTGCGGATGGAATCATTCAAAATTCCATATCACCATGGACATCTCCAATCTGGATTGTGCCTAAAAAGGCAGACGCCAGTGGTAAACAGAAGTGGCGAATAGTTGTCGACTATCGCAAACTCAATGATAAAACGGTTGACGACAAATTTCCGATTCCAAACATCGAAGAGATTCTGGACAGATTAGGCCGCAGCACCTATTTTACTACTTTAGATCTGAAATCTGGATTTCACCAGATTGAAGTTGAACCTAAAGATAGACCGAAAACTGCTTTCAGCACAGACAAAGGGCATTTTGAATTCGTTCGCATGCCTTTTGGTTTGAAAAATGCACCCTCTACCTTTCAGAGGGCAATGACCAACATTTTAAGCGATCTGATAGGTAAGTGTTGCTTGGTTTACCTTGATGATATTATAATTTTCGGGAATTCATTACAACAACACCTCGAAAATTTAGAAAAAGTTCTCAAGAGGCTTATTGCAGCAAATCTAAAAATTCAATTAGATAAATGCGAGTTTCTTTGCAAGCAATGCGAATTTTTAGGGCATATTGTTACACAACACGGTATCAAACCAAATCCTAACAAAATCGAGAAAATAATTAATTGGCCGTTACCCAAAACTACTTCTCAAATAAAAGGATTTTTAGGATTACTGGGATACTATCGCAAATTTATAAAAGATTTTGCCAAGTTAACGAAACCTCTGACAAAATGTTTAAAAAAAGATGCCAACATTGTACATGACGAAGAGTTTATGAACTGTTTCAACGAATGCAAACAATTACTTATTACAGACCCTATATTAAAATATCCCGATTTCGGAAAAAAATTTATTCTTGAAACTGATGCAAGTGACTTTGCGTTAGGCGCTGTCTTATCACAACGTTCTGAAGATGGAAAAGAGCATCCAATTGCCTATGCATCTAGAACTCTAAGTGATACTGAGTGCAGATATTCAGCCACCGAGAAAGAACTTCTAGCGATTATATATGCCACTAAACATTTCAGACCATACATATATGGCACCAAGTTTGAAATTCGCACGGATCACAAACCACTTTTGTGGCTTAGACAAAAAAACGATTTAAATCGCAAATTATTAAGATGGAAACTCGAGTTAGAAGAGTTCGAATTTGAAATAAAGTACAAGAAAGGAACTGTGAATAGTAACGCCGATTCCCTTTCTAGGATTGAGTTAGTGAATGAAGTTAACACAAATACTACTACTGATAACAGCGATAACATGACACAGCACTCAGCAGATACCGATGACAACGATTTTATTCCTTCAACGGAAAGACCTCTAAATGAGTTTAAGAATCAAATCATTTTACAAGTAACGGACGAGGAAAGTCGAGAATCATTGACAATGTTTAAAAATTATCATCGAATTATCATCAAAAAGGCACATTTTGGACCAGCTGTTTTAATTAATATCCTTAAAAGCTATGCTTCCACTAAGTGTACTACTGGACTCTATTGCAATGAAAATATATTAATGAATCTACAAATCGTTTACAAAAATTATTTTTCAAGGGCAAAATCATTTAAAATATTCTGGACACAGAAACTTTTAGAGGACGTTACCGATGAACTCGAACAGGACTTGATAATTCAAAGACAACACAATGCTAACCATAGAGGTATCAATGAAACAAAATGTCATATTTCTCGAAAATATTTCTTTCCAGCAATGAAGAGTAAAATCGCAAAGTTCATAAACATTTGCAAACTATGTCAAAAGGCAAAGTATGAAAGACGTCCATATAAGCAAAAATATGAATTAACGGCAATACCAACGAAGCCATTGCAAATTGTTCATATGGATATCTTTATTATACATAATAAAAACTTTCTAACGCTTTGCGATAAATTTTCGCGACTAACCATGGCTATTCCTTTAAAAACACGTAACGCTATACACATACTTAAGGCAATAACCCACTTTTTCTCAAATGCTGGTAAACCTTCCCTTCTCGTAATGGACCAAGAAGCTTCATTTACCTCTACTACAATTAAGACATTTCTCGAAGAACATGATGTAGAATACCATTATACAAGTGTTGGACAATCTTCTTCAAACGGACCGGTTGAGATCGTCCACCGAACGATAAGAGAATTGCACAACATTTTAACCATCAGAGATTCAACCAAAGATTTATCAGATACTGCGAAAATTAATTTGGCGGTGTCCATTTACAACGACTCCATTCATTCTCAAACAAAATTAACACCCAAGGAATTATTTTTTGGCTTTAAAAACGAAGATCCCATCCCTGAAGATCTTGATGAAAGAATCAAGCAAAAAGAAGAATTTTACAGGATTTTTTCTGAAAAACAAAAAGAGAAAAAACGCAGAGACTTAGAAAAACTCAATCAAAACAGAGAAGAACCTGAAACTTTCTTACAAAACGATACAGTTTTCGAAAGAAAACGAAATAATCTGAAGCATCAAGAGAGATACCGTGAATTAAAAGTTGTAGACAACATGCGTACTAACATCATTGACGAGAACGGAAGAAAAATTCACAAAACTAAACTTAAACGAAAACGAAAAATTTAAAATTTGGTACTAATGTTTCTTTATATTTTCTTTTATTTTTCTTATCATTCTAGCAAACAAAACAAAAGATGGCGGTTAAAACCCTTATCCCCCTTTACTACCTGATCCTAATCTTACTTGATCCCATTAATTCATCCCATTTTGAAATTATAGAACTTAATAAAAACCCAGGTATTGTAGCATTCAAAACAAATGCAGTTTTTCTAAAAGAAGGTTTCCACACTTTAATCCATAGATTTAATTTATACGCATTTAAAATTATACTAAAGCAATATGCATCAATCATAACAACATTAGAAGAAAACCCAAATATTGCAGAGATAGTTGAAATTCTAAAACAAAAACAAAGTCAATCTAACTTTATTCTCGAGAACCTTACCACAAAACAAAGAAGAACAAAGAGATCAATTAACCTTTTAGGATCGACTATTAAAATGATAACTGGAAACCTTGACAATGAAGATTTGTTAATAATTGAAAATCAACTTGAAATCTTAAAACAATCAAATAACGCTCTCATTACCGAGAATAATGAACAGGTTAGGATTAACGAACTATTCGAAAAAAGAATGAATAACTTAACAAAACAGGCTTATAGACAATCAATAGAAATTGACAGCATCATAAAACAGGCTAGGTTGAGATTAGACAAGTCATTAGATTGGAAACACATACTACACGTGCAAAGCATCATCTTTAACATCGACGTGGTCCAACATCAATTAGCTACAATTTTTGAATCCATACAACTTTCGAAACTGGGCATCATATCCAAAGCATTTCTACAACCATCAGAATTAGAATTTGCCACTCAGCTTTTAGAATCGCAAGGAATAGCAATCGAGAGCTATGACCAAACTTACGAATTTTTGGAACCAATAGCTTATCATAATAATTCCGACATAATAATCCTAATAAAAATACCAAAGCTAAAGGAAGGAAAATACGTACAACTTCGAATCGAAACTATACCATTAGTCAACAAAACTATTTCGATAAATGCTACTAACGCCGTCATTGGCAATAACGAAACATACTTGGTCAAAGACCCATGTACGAGAATCGAAAAGAATATTATTTGCGATGTCAAACAACTCTTCAACGTCACCAATGATGAGTGCTTGAACCAAATCTTACGAGGTAATTCAGGAAACTGCAGCTTCGTAAAAACATCGACAAAACCAGAAATCAAAGCAATCGAAAACATAGGATTGTTAATCAAAAACTCATATGAGCCTACTTTATTAGACAACGATTGTGGTTTTGGTCCGAGGAGTTTGACGGGAACATTTCTTATAACATTTGAAGGATGTTCTGTCACTATAAATGGAAAGCAGTACAGTAATAAGAATCTGGAATACGATACCAAATTATCAATTCTTCCGCTTCATTCAGTAAACATAAATGAAGTAGAGACAGAAATTAAACAGATCGACAATCTGGAGGAACTACATTTTCACAACCGTCACAAATTAGAACATTTGGAAAAAACACACCATAACACAAAAATTCTTAGCTTTGGAGGATTATTCACCATAACAATTATCGTCACAGCTGTATTCATTTTTCTACGGAGAAAAATTCGCGAACTTCAGATAAGATTGACGATACGGATCCCATCATCTAACATAGAAGCTGACCCACATTCACAATCCGAGTTGAACCGGGACGGTTCAATCTAAGGCGGGGGAAGTTATGTACGGACCTAGCTACCATCCCATAACAACCATAGCCAATCCACAGAGATAGTCAACGACAACCAGCAAACATCCAGCTGACGCAGCTCAGCACATCCGGCAGCCAGTTCACCCGATCCATCGCATCAGCTAACCACGAGGAACCAAACAACGAGTCAGCAGTCATCGCGGATCAACGGCCAGCACGTGGAACGTCGCAACGCTTAGACAGCACATTCCAGTTAGGTACCTTCGAGGTAGTTAGAGTTAGCAAGATAGCCAGGAAAGTTAGTATTAATTTGAGTGTAAATAAGTGAACATCGTTAATAAACCAGTCCTCTAGGACTCAGTAAACCTTTTTTTAAAAAGTGATTAATGGGAAATCCCATATAATTAACAAAAAAGGATGTATAAAAAAGAGAATAAATAATATAAAATGAATATGTAGAATATGAATATGTATAATATGTGTAATATAATTGGGGGATGTTGTTATTGAACTATTAGGTATTGAGAGTATTTTAAAAATGTTTTTTATATATTGAGATGGAAAATAATTTTTTTTATAGTGTGGGGAGGAGCACAGCTCGAAAAAATAGTGTGAATTTCTGTTCATTATCATGCACATAAATGGAGCGTCACAAAACATACACATTTAAATCATAAATCGTGTAATGTTGTGGGACATTCCATACATTATCGATAATGTTGTATGCAAAAGCTCAACTTTGTTAGAACTATTTCATGCAAGTCACTGCTTTGTGTGGAATGAAATACGATTTCACATGCTCTGATATTTACATCACATTGAAAATTCAGATTTTTTTTCTGTGTGGGATTGAAGCATGGACAAACGGTTGATGCCAATGACCAATTTAGAATAGACAAAAGTGAATTTTCTCTTCAACGAGGATACTTGCTCTGTGGTATTCGAGTCTATATTCCTGCTGTGCTGCGGAGTCGAGTCCTGGAGGAGCTTCATACCACCTTTTTCGGCGTTACAAGAACGAAGCCTCTTGCCAGATAATACTGCTGGTGGGTCGGGATGAACAAAGAGATCGAGGAGATGATTGCGAATTATGTGATTGCGAATTATGTCAGTCTGTTCGATTGGAACCCAGCAAGGTGAAGCCACACTGCTGGGAACCTGTTACGGAACCGTTCCAGAGAGCGTATGCTGATTTCGCATGACCGTTCATGGGCACCTGTTTCTTCATCCTGGTGGAGGCCTATACAAAGTGGCCGGATATCAGGATCTGATGGTCGGTCACAGCCGAAACTACGGAAGCAATGTGCCGGGAAATGTTCAGTACGTTCGGAATTCTGTATTCGTTAGCAATCACGATGTCCAGTTCACTGCGGAGTCGTTCCAACGTTTCTTGAAGCAGAATGAAGTAATTCATAAGACGGAAGCCCCATACCATCCCGCTACTAATGACAACCGGAGCGGTACCTGAAGACCTTCAAGCAGAAATTCGAATCGTTGAAGTGTACAAAGTTGAAGCTGAACGTGGAACTGGCTAACATCCTGTTGACCTATCGGAAGACTATTCGCCCCTCAAGTGGACAGCCTTCTTTCATGATAATCTTTGGACAGCAGATACTTTCTCGCCTTGAGTTACTATTACCGAAGAGCTCCTAGCAGGATTCGCCAGACTTTACCTTATGTTCAACGATGGAGACCAAGTTCGAGTACGAGACTTCTTATTATCGAGTAACGGGTGCTCAATAAAAAATGGGAATTTTTTCAGTCATATAGTAAAAAAAAATTTGTATGTTTTACATCATGTTTATTCTTCAAAAAAACGTCGAAGAATATTGAAGAAGGGGCTTTGGTCAGATCCTCGTGGTCAACTGCTTCGTATCCTTGGCCCGCCAATTATTTTTGTACACTAGGGCACTGAGGGAGCCAAAAAAATCCTCAATGGGACGGCACTGGGGCAAGTTGGTCGGGTTCCTTTCTTTCGGAACGTACGGTATCTTTTTCTGCTCAATATACTCCGGCGTCTTCTTGGCGCAATGGGAAGACGCCTTGTCCGACTTGAAGACGTACTTCCCATTCGCATGATGCTCCTTTAAGAACGGCAGAAGAATTTTCTCAAGACACTCCTCCTGGTACACTTGGTGATTGATGGCCAGACCGCTCGGCTTGAACCACGGCTTTGAAATCCCTCTGTCCGATATGGCGATGTACAGCATAATTTTTTTTTTTTTCAAATTTATGTTTTAAATTATATTTTACTTCGAGGGGTGTGGCCGACTTGTCGCTGGAATAGTTGCTGCCATTTCCTGGAATGTGCTCGTCCGTGTACTCGGAGGACCGAGTCTTCTTTCGACAGATAATGTCCTCCACTTTGAGGGTTCGGTTAATCAAAGTATGCGAACAGTGATATTTTCGGACTGCGTCGCGCAAACTCGTTCGGTCCTTGTTGTCGAACAGCTTTTTCAACGCTTCCTTCATCTTCTTCGTCATTATCTTCGCCGGACGGCCGTTACCGGCCTTCCGCTCCACGCTCAGGGATGCCAGGATCCGGTAAACTATACTCACGGCACGTTTTCGTCTCGAAAGTAATCTACCGTAACCTTTTTTCCACGATGACCATGCGTTTCGTAAAACCGTACAACACGCTCGCGGAGTGCTAGCAGTTTCGACGCCATCTCCGATTGAACTGACAGCACCCGAGCGAAAAGAAACATGCCACCCATTTCTAGGGAGTCCAGAGAGCAATTCTCTTGGAGAGAAAAAAATTACGCTCTTTACTTTAATTACAGAAAGGTATTGAAATCATTCTCATTTTTTATTGAACACCCGTTAAAAGCAATCCGTGAGAATCGCATCAAAGTTAGGCATGCTTCTATACTACGATGGACGACGGAAGGCATGTGGATCATATTGTTGGCGTAGGAGAACATTTGTTACCATGAGAAGTTCCAGTGATTGAAGCCGGAACGGATAAGTTCCTTCCGCACGTTCCGGCAACCGCAACTGCAACATAGGGCCAAAGCAGCGAGACTGGTGTTACTGGAACGGGACCGGTGAAGCCTAGTCTAACCAATTCGCCAAGTACGATAATAGAGTCGCCTACAACGAACGCTAGTGGACCACAAAGTCCGCGCCTGGGTATGTATTTCATTTGCTATGCCTCTTATCTCAGTTGCGTACCATACCTTGTGTATTAGTGATCTTGCTTCTACCTTGAAACCAATAAACTTTCATGGGAGATTATTCCTTCTCTGGCTGAGCTACTAAAGGGTGTACGGAATCAAATTGCGACACACACCAATATTCGGCAAGATTCGCCCGTTCAACCAATCATCTTCAAACTTTCAGGGAGTAAAATAAAACATGTTATGAATATTTTTCCATATTTGTTTTATTCAATTTCAATTCCATATCCAAATGCACGAACCTTCTTCTTCACACTACTCATAAGGTCCTGTACAACATTTGGACCAAATTGAAATGCTTCGGCACGAAATTGACCCCCTTAGCCTTGTACCACTCCAAAACCTCTTTCGAGTAATGACACGAGGCTAAATTCGGCCAGAAAATCGTAGGACCATCGTGTGACCTCAGAAGAGGTAGTAGACGCTTTTGGAGGCATTCCTTTAGGTACACCTGCCCATTGACCGTTCCAGTTGTCACGAATGGGGTGCTCCGCTTTGCACACGAGCAAATTGCTTGCCAAATCTTATATTTTTTGGCAAACTTTGACATCTTCTGCTTTCTAACGTCCTCAGGGACATCGAAATTTATGATGAGCAGTGAAAAACTGGAGCCCCGGAAGCTGCTGGAAGTCTGCATTTTCATACGTCTCATCACCTATAACGAGGCAATGTGGTTTCGTCAACATCTGGGTTTAGAGCTTCTGTGCACGTGCCAGAATACCTACCGTATTCTGCCGCTCATCGCGATTAGGTGCCTTTTGGACTTTGTACGTGTGTAGTCCTTCACGCTTTTTCGCATCTTGCACGAAAGTTTTGGTTAGATTCAGTTTCTTCGCCACATATCGAACTGAACTGTTGGAATTCCTCTTGAAAGCTTGAGCTACCCGCTTGTGATCCTTAACACTATACGGAGATCCATTTTTGCCACTTTTTTCTTTCCGATCGATGGTCAAACGTTCGTGGTATCGATTTAAAACACGAGACACCGTATAATGCAACATTCCCAGCTCCCTGCTGATGACACGATGAGAAAGATCCGGATTTTCGAGGTAAGTGCGCAAAATTTCTTTGCGACCGCTGCTGTTCTTCCGACTCCATCTTCGCAACGATTGCACATCTGCTAGTGAAACTTACACAGCGTAAAAAAACACATTGAACTAATTCACCCACAATTTTAATAGAAAATACTCGACGGGTAAAAAGTTACAGCCATTTAAAAGTGGTGCAATTTGATTCCGTACAACCTTTATGACTTAAGAAAGATGTTATTGAAACATTGTTGAATGTAGAATAAGAAGATCTCAGCCACACTTAATTCGCACCAAACTAGATTTTGATACCGATAATTTAAAGAAATTCATAGAAAATCTAAAAATCTATCTAAGGAGTGTATCGAAAATAAGCTATCCACAAACTTTCTTTGAAATTATGTTGAAAACCGATATTTTATTCATACAAAAAATTGATCCTTTAATGTACGAGGTTAAACTTGAACATAATGAAGACCGGATGAAATTTAAGTTATTCCTTCACGAATTTTCGAACTTTGGATCGAATGCTCTTCATCAAGATCCGGACAAGTGTTGCATAGCATTTTTTGGACGCTTGAGCCCAAATTTTTTTGAACTCCTGCATGTTCCCAGCTGCCTTACCAGTCTTCTTGAAGACCCTCTTCACGATTGCCCAGTAACGTTCGATGGGTCGAAGCTGAGGGCAATTTGGTGGATTGATATTTTTCTCAACGAAATCTATACCCTTTTCCGCAAGCCAATTGAGAGTGGTTTTGGCATAGTGAGCCGACGCTAAATCAGGCCAAAACAGTGGAGGTGTACTATGCTTCTTATATCAAGACAACAATCTCTTCTGGAGACACTCAGATCGATAGATTTCCGCATTTATAGTTCCGGTAGTGTAAAAAATGGTTGACTTCAAACCACACGAACATATTGCTTGCCATACCAGTACCTTTCGACCGAATTTCTCCACTTGAATCGACCTGTCCGCATCGCTCACATCCTCCCCAACGACGGCAGTAAAGTATTGTGGACCTGGAAGGGTTTTTGAGTCCTCCTTTACATAGGTCTCATCGTCCATCAAAACGCATGCATCCGGACGCTGCAAAAGACGCGAATACAATTTCCGGGCCGTTGTTGCTGCTCGCTTCTTCTGTTCTGCACTTTGTTTCGAGATTTTCTGCTTCTTGAAGGTCTTCAGGTGGTTTCGCCTCTTGATACGCTGGATCATTCCGACACTCGTTCCTGCTTTGTTGGCCAAATCACGTATTGACATTGATTTGTTCTTCATGATTAGAGATACCACTTTCTGCTCCAGTTTCGGGTTGGAAGAACCGGGTTTTCTGCCTCCAAAGAATAGTGTTCCTCAAACTTATTAATGTTGGTTTTAACACTCGCATGATGAATTCCAAACCGCTTCGCCAATTTTCACATAGTAATACCCTTCTCACTTAGCCATGTGTCCAGAACCTTAATTTTCACTTCCTTTTCAATACCCGACATTTTGAAAACGCAGAATTTGAACCGCACAAACAAGTAAACAAAAGAAAGCTGACAGTCAAACGCACAGCATTCAGTGTTCAAAGCATAAAAAACCATCACAAATACATGCGTACAACGCAAATGTATGTGGATAGCTTATATTCGATACACTCCTTAGTTGAGGGCAAGTAGAGCCTTATCGAGTAATTGGTCTTAAAACAATTCAGTTTTACCAGACATTCATCAATCAATGACGAGCGTCTCATAACTGATTTTTTGACCTTCTGTCCATTTGGTTTATCCGACTTCATTTTCTATCTTATTAACCTAAAATACACTTAAACCCATCCCCAGTCTACTGAATTCAAATGAATATGCATATGTCATCATTGAGAAAAAAAACCAAGCAACAACCTCAAAAACCACATCTTGTCTTACTATTCTATTTTGATCGATCCAGTCGTTTCTAAAAATCTATCGTTTCCAGTTGCACACTATGGCCTAAATTCCAGCTGCATCACGAAGGTCCGGATCTGCATCGGGCCCAGCACAATCTCGAACCCTTCGTTGCTCACATTCTTCAAGTTCTCACCACCCGAAGCGGCTGCGTCCGGCTTGGTCTCGGTACCATTCAGCGCTGGCATGGGGTTCAAAATATCCGATCGACTAATATGCTTCAAGTAAGCTGGATCCGGTTTGAACTGGAAGCGTTTATTATCCTCCTTCCATTGATTGCCGGCGAGGGTTGTCTCACGCATTTCTTCGATACTGAACGAACGGAAAATGTCCTGCAGATTGAAGCGAACCGGTTTCGAGTACATCGGATCTTCGTCCTTTTCCAGAAGATGCTCGAAGCGCACCAGCAGGCTGTTCTCCTTCCACGGTTCAAACGTCATCAGGTTGACATTCAGCGGGAGGGAGAGCGATAGGGCGGAATACTGAAATGGAATGATTTAAGTTTGATTTGAGACCAAAACACTCGAATAACTCACAATATTGTTAAAACGTTTCTGCCAGTCCTCGTATTTGAAGTTGGTGACATCACTCAGGAATACCCAGTTTGGCAGCAGAACGTGATTCTGCAGGAAGCGTTCCCTAGCTTGCAATGTAGGGCTGCCCGCTTTCTTCGAACCAAATACAACGTAGTGCTTGCCTCGAGCTATCAAACCTCTTCCGAATGCCCGTTCGTCCAAAGCTTCGTCCACACCGAAGGCATCGTCGTGCAGCAGTCTCCTGTGAACCATCAACTCCAAAGAGCCATCCTCCATACTGGATCCACCCTGGGCACGGTCGTTCAAAACAGCCAGCCGAATATTCTCATCTTCCAAAGCGATTTTTGCCGTCACTGGATAGTAGTTTCCAGCTATCGGCTCTTCCAAATGCAGTTCCCACGTATCACGGTGATCTCTCTTCCTCTTAATCATTTCACGTCCATTAGAATCCGTCCAAAACACACCGTTGGATTGAGCAGCCGTGTAGAAGCGAGAAACCACCTCCTTACCAATGAGATCCTGCACCGGAATAGGTCCCACCATCCATTCGAACTCAACGTGGTTTTCATCGGCATAGATACGAACCACTTGGCTGACCCAGTCGTTGAAGACCTGGTGGACCTCCTGAACCACATTGCCCCGGAATACTTTCAACTGAACGCTGTCGGTTATCACACGATCCGTTCCATTGGGACGGAAAATATACGCTCCAGATGAACGGTTGTGAAAGACTACGTTGTTACCGATGGCGGCTTCGTAGTATACGAAGGTCTGTCGCAATCGGTTTGTTACTCCATTAGTTGTGATTGAGCTCAGGAAACCATTGGTGTCGAAGCTGACGTTCAGGTACTTGTTTCCGATGGTAACCTCTTCCGCGTGCCACTGTTTGTGAGGTTGGTCCGACTGTAGTTGAGCGGTTGGGTTCGAGGGGTTCTGTATGAAGTCGTCTACGGTTTCGATGATTCGAGACACGAAGTAGGACTTGTAACCGAGAGGCGGCAGTTCGTTAGCCAGGAATACCAGTTCGTTGCTGGCGTTGCTGAACCGGTAGTTGAGGCTCTCGACGGATTCAGGAATGGAGACCATCTGCGAAGGGGTTTCTACTCCACGGTAGTCTTTGACGATGTACTTGATGCCGGATACTGGGAGACGCACGTATTGATAAGCGGAGTGGGCCAGCGGGTTGTACAGTGTGACCATAAAGCTGTCCTTGGATTCGGTTATCTCACATTTGCTGATGTTCAGGAGGTGGCACGTATCGAACTGGAAGGTGAAGTCCCGTTCGATGCCGTGGGAATATTTCTTTCCCAAACCTTTCTTTTGAGCAGGGTCAACCATTTGGTTGAGGACGACCTGGGTGTTGGCTCCGCAGGCTTCCATGGCTTGGTGGAGGATTCGAGAGTAGTCGTTGGCCACGTGCTGCTTCTCAGTACCGGTTACAGCGTCGTGGTGCTGCATAACGCCCATAGCTTCACGGAGAAGATTCAGATGTGGGCTGAAGTGGCCTTCCTTGTTGGGAGCTAGAGCAGTCAGTTGCTTACAGACTTGCAGGAAGTGGTTTCCCACTCGCTCGAAGCGTTTGATTGTGGGGCGGGAGGTGAAATATCCTGTCCAGAAGGCGTGTGGATCGGATGAATATGGGAAGAAGTCGTCGGTCTTAGTCGGCCAAGTTATGTCCGCGTCATGCAAGGCTTTTAAGTAGCACGATGGAGTCGAATAGAACACGTTCACATTGGAACCGTTGGCCTGCAGAGCGTTGGTATACCTGAAATGAGAGTGTGGATTAGTCTGTGTTGAGGAAAGACTTTTAGTACGGTACTTGATCAGCTTATCCTGGTTTTTGAACCACATTTCAGCGTACTGATAGTGAAAGTCTTCACCCATCGTAAGCGCTAGGTTGTTAGTGCGGTAGGATGAGCTCATGTACTTTACAATGGTTATGAACTGGTCAACCTGAATAGGACAAATTTCATTTTTTTTATGTACAGGTACTAGCCAATGCTTGAGTTGACCAATTTCTGGGGTTTTCTTCCACAAAGTGAGAACCTATTTACAATGAGTTCATACCGAAGTAAGAAGTAGCGACTTTACCTGATCAATTTGTCCAAGTTCTTGAAGTAAACGTTAGCATCCATGTAGGTAAAGTCCCCACCCATAGTCAAAACAACGTTGTTGGTCCTGTAGTGTTTGGATTGTAGTTCTACATAGTACAAAAACTTTTGCACCTTTAGATTCCAGAAATTGATCATTAGTTCTTAAAAAATCAACCATGCAACTAGCTACGATCTCACCTTACTGTCCACATTGTTCTCCGCGCTGTACGGATTGTCGATGAATGGTTCGTCCGAGCACAAGATATCGAAGCAGAATCCCGGTGGTGGTTGATATACATTGTACAAGACACCAGTGAACATATCCGCGTCTTGCAGGTTGGCACTCGACCGCCAGATCATTTCCGGATTCTTCGTTGACAAGCGCTGCCGTTTATCCTCGTAATCCAATCGCCCAAAGAAATAACCATCGAAACCCATCTGGGCAAAGATGGACGCCTGTTCTCTCGAATGCCCAAACGGATCAATCTGCCATCCAATCCGTGGCCTTCCACATTCTCCAAACGTATCGTTCAACAACCTCAATCCCCACGTAAACTGATCAATGATGCTCTGATAGTGAGTCGTAGCTTCGTCATTCATGCTCCAGGCTCCTCCGATGAACTCCAACCGGCCCTGATTGACCAGATCCCGGACCTTGTCCTGCAAATCCGGTGTCTGCTCCTTCCACCATTTGAAAAAGAATGCCGACTCGACGTAGATGAACCTTCTGGATGGATCCTTCAGAAGCGATTCAATCACTGAATCTAGGATGTACTGAACGCCCGCTTTCTGGATCAGGGTGCGACCTACAATCGAGATGCTTTGTCTTTACAATCAACGCTTATCACTTAATCGAAAATACAACACTTACTTCCGTAGTAGTACTGATCGACGGTCTTCAGCCAGCCGACATCATCGTGGGTGTGCGGTACCAAATGAACATTGAGCATTCCTTTCTTGATCTCCGGGCATGACTGCGAAGAAGAATGGATGGAAAATCAATTAACTGGCAGATAGCAATGAGCATAGCGATACAAGTGGATCCATTGTCTTCGAACGGGTTATGAGTGTTTTCGATTCACTTTTGCTTTTATCGGCGCGATGCGGCACGGGGAATGGGAACGGGGTTTTGCCACGATCGATGGGCGTGTTTGATGTTTGTAAACATTATGGCAGCGGCGCAGTTAAGCTACCCGTTTGATTGAAGCAGATGTTTCTTATTTTTACGGCACCCGCATGGAATGCGTTAAAAAGCGCTGGATCGAGCATTTGAATTCGAAGCGGTGCAAATGGCTTGGCCTTGAAATTGAAATATCCGGCTGATAACCGGGCGGAGGGACGGTGCTTTTTTGGGAAGTGCTTTGTAGCTGAGTGGAATGAACAATTATGGCCAATGTAACAAGCACTGCATTCAGATACCGAATATGTTGTGCTTGATTATAAATTATAGAAGTATTTGAAACTGAGCCAATTGTGTTAAGAAATAATGTACCACTAGATTAAAGTTCTGAACGCATTACTTATTTGTTTGTATGCGTTTCCCAAATAGTTGACACGAAATATTTCAGGAAGTTTCCAAGATTAAAATAGTTTTTTTTTTAAATAAGGCATCATTAGGTCGACTGAATGAAAGCAAACATTTAATCAAAACCATATGATTAAAGATGTACTTAACCAGCCGACAAACCGACATGAATTACAATAGAAAATGTCTTAATATTTCTGTTCCAATCAAATTACTGACATCTATCTTCGTGTTCGCTGAGAACGTTTATTGAAGCCACGAACACGCTTGGGAACTTGATAAGAAGGTTCATGTCTGAGCAATTCTGGACACATTTATTTGATCTAGATAAAATGATTCTATACACTGAAAAAAATCTTGTAGTAAAAACTACCATTTTACCCGACTATGCCTATCTTTAAAACTACCATGAAATTTCAGTCAAATTTACTACGTTTATGGTAAAACCTTCAACATTTGTGGTATATTTGACAGACCTCATATTGATATCAACCGCACCATGGTCGATCTAATCGCAGGCATGTTAAAATCAAACGCATTTATAGTCAGGTCAAAATTGTTAGTGTTTGCGCTTAATTTAACCCTCGAAATGGTAGTTTCTACTGCGGTTTTTATTGCGTGTAGGTTTTGACAGATGAGATCGCTGCACATTTGAATCTGTCGTTATGGATTCTTGATCAATAGTGAAGATTGAGTTTCATGTCGGTTTGTCGGTGGTCAAATTGCTTATTAGATTCTTAATTTTTAGTTTCTGGTGAGTACTGCTCTTTTCAACCCGATTGGCTACAAGGAATCTGTGCCAGAAAAGGGCATGTTTTGTCACGATCCGTGAGGCAGTGACATCTAAAAATTTTCATCGGAACATGCTTTTCAACGGCTCAAAGGCCATTGATCAATTTCAAGGCTAGAAGTAGACTACTCAACAAAAATCAAGAAGTTTGAGCCGTCGAAAGACATGTTTCAGCGAAAATTTGTATGTGTCCCCTCCTAAATAGTTCATCCTGGGCATTCGGATTGTCCCGGAATGGCCAATATATTCATTGGTCCATTTCTAGGCTAGCAGTAGACTACTTATAAAAAATCATGAAGTTTGAGCCGCCGCAAGGCAGGTTTCGGCGAAAACCTGTATTTGTCTCCTGCTAAACGGTTCCCCCGGGGCATCCAGATCGTCCTGGAATGACCAATATGATCATTAGGCCATTTCAAAGCAAGAAATAGACTACTTAAAAGAAATCATAAAGTTTTAGCCGTTGAAAGGCATGTTTCGGCGAAAAGTTGTATCCCCTCCTAAACAATTCCCCCGGGGCATCTGGATCTGTCCCGGAATGGCCAATATGGTCATTGGTTCATTTCAAGGCTAAAAGTGACTATTCATGAAAAATTTTGAAGCTTTAGCCGTCGACTTGCATGTTCCAATGAAAATTTGTAGCTGTCACCGCCTCACGGATCGTGGCAAAACATGCCCTCTAACGGCACAGAATCCTTGTGGCCAATCGAGTCAAAGAGGGCAGTATTCACCAGAAACTGCAAATTAGGACTCTAAGAAGCATTTTGACTGCAAAGACCTAAAAATTTGGCATATATAGTTTACACAATGTGAGTTTGAAATCCAGGTCACTATGACCCGAAACCCGTTCGTAACTTTTTAAAGCAGCCCTTCAGAAATGTCAAAAAATAATTAGGTTCGATGCAGAAACGTGATGCCCTACACTCTCGTTTCATTTTACTCAATTTTTGAGTACAATTTTATGAGAAGATCCACTTTTTACGGAAATTGAGTAACATAGATAGTATACAATTGTGCTCAAAAATTCAGTAAAATGAAACGGGAAACTTTCAGGAAACTTCAAGAAAATTCAAACGTCTAGATGATTGTTCTAGAAAGTTATTGCATTTTTTAAATCCATTCCGGGTCATATTGACCCCGACACCTAAAGGAGGTTAAGATAAGTTTGAGTTTCGAGCGACATTTGCCTTGTCAAAAAAGTTGGCTTGTTTTCTCGTTTGTTTTGATTTCGATTTTGATAAAGTTGTGGTGGAGGGCAGTAGGGAAAGGGGTAAAGTGGGTTGAGGTTAGGATGATGGATTTAAAAAAACGGGACAAAGTTACACAGCAAAAAAATATGAAAGTTACACGAGATGTAAACCAGGCCAATTTGAAATATACACAACTGTACTCCCATAAATTAGTTGAATTTTCAAATAAATATCTTGCACATGAACCGAGCATTAAAAACATTTGAAAATGCATTGTTATTCAATCAAATAGGCGCTTCACGCAGCCAAATAATCTTAAGAATTTCATAAGGCTCAACTAATGAACGATGCTTTGAAATTTCATAAGCCTGATCCCTTTTTCTTTACCCCTTTTTTAATTCGTTTTGTCTGAAGCTCTCTACCCAAAACAAAAGAGCAAAATTTTAATGCAATTTCACATGATTTAGTTTCATTTCTCGCTCTGGATCGTACCTTGGAGAAAAAATGCAACATTGGTTGTGGGCAAAAATGCAACACAGCAATTTGCTTTGAAAAATAAAATGTGTGAGTGAGAGGTTGTGCAGTGGTAACGTTTGCATTAAAAAAAAATGGACAAAAATTGCCGATTTTTCATGGGTTTACCTTCACCCGCACTGACGAAACTACCCATGCAGCATCAATCATAGTAACCCATGAGTCAGCAGACAAAATTTGACAGCTCTATCAGTCGAACTCTAACCGTGATGGCAAAAGCAACTCCGTTCAGTGAAGCAACTCCGTTCAGAAGTGTGCGCGTTCAAAGAACGGCACCCCACCGCGTCGAAAACGGACATCGTGCGGCACTTTGTGGCCGCCGGATACGCCCGTTCCGGCATCTACAATATCTTGACACTATTAGACAACAATCAGAGCATCGAAAGAAAGCCCGGTTCCGGACGGCCGACGACCCTGAGCGACAAGAAGCTCCATAGAATGCTGAAGAGGAAGACCGAGGGAAAGGGGCTACATCGCTGCGTGCGCTTGGCCGGGAGGTCGGCTCAACCGGCCAAACCATGAAAAAGTACCTGGCGAACATGAACATACATGTCAGGAAGCGGAAGTCGCGTTCACTGGTTTCGGAGCTGCAGGCAATGACGCAGCGGTAGCGGCTGAATAAAATGGTCAACTCGATTTTCCCGGCGAATCGCGACGTGGCGGTGGTGATGGACGACGAGACCTATCTCATTCTGGATGGCAACGACTGGCAGGGCACTTCGTATTTTACTTCCCCCACGAAGGAAGTGAGCTCCGAGGTGAAGTTCATTTCACACACCAAGTTCCCCAAGAAGGTGCTGCTGTGGCTGACAGTCAGCGAGAAGGGGATGTCAAAGCCGCTCTTCTTTCGCTCCGGACTGGCCGTGAACGGGGAAATTTATAGTACGAAATGCCTGCCGGAAGTTGCGTCGTTCATCAAGAAATACCATACGGGCGAAGACGCGGTGTTCTGGCCGGATCTTGCGTCGGCCCACTACTCGAAGCGATCGTTGGAGGAGATGGAGCGGCTGAATATCGATGTGGTACCCAAGTCGGCGAACCCGCCCAACGTCCCCCAGCTGCGTCCCATCGAGAATTTCTGGGCCAACCTGAAGCGTAAGATCTACTCCAACATTTTTTTTTTGCGAAAACTGAGGAGGAATTGATAAATAAAACGAAGAAAGCACTCAAAAACATGCCATGGCGAATGTTCCGGCTAACTGCCGGAAGGTCGCTCGCAAGGGCGTAGAATTTTTGCAAGTAAGCTTAAATAATTACCTTCCATGGGAAATGTATCAAAAGCAATTATCTGTCTCAGCTTTTTTTTATCACCATCCGAAAAATGTTTTAATGTTTATTATTAGTTGATATGAGAGATTGGAGTTCAAAAATACGACAAATATTATAAGTGAATTTTATAGAAGGGGTGGGAAGGAGAGGGAGGATGTGTAGTGAGAAAGGGGAGAGAAATCTATTGTAGGTAGAAAAAAAAAAAAAATAAACAGTGAAAATTAAAAAAAAAAAAAAAAAACAAACTCTTTTACACCGAATGAACTGAACGAAACTTTTGAAGTTTAAGATGTGCCGTGTCGTCATATGAAAACACGTTTTAAGAATTAACTCAGCTTTTGACTAATTTTTTCTCACTCTAGTTTTCTGCTCACTCATTTTTCATTTGACGACACGGTACCTCTTAAACTTCAAAAGTTTTGTTCAGTTCATTCGGTGCATTTATTCATTGCCAACTGCAAGGAAAACTAACCCTACTTTTTGCGGTAAAGAGATAACACGGAAAGATACTACCGGTAACTGTCAAAATGTGAGTAAAAGAGACGGGGAGAATCAAGATGAATGCAAAGAAGTTCATTGCATTAATTCGTGCCGTCAGCTGTAAGCACCTGAACAGTATAAAGTACACTCCCGTTTCATTTTACTCAATTTTTGATTACAATTGTATACTATCTCTTTTTCTCTCTCACGGAAATGTTTGTACTGTAACACATTTTCCAAAAAGATCATAAATTAGAAGTTTGAACATTCTTCTATGAAAGTTATTACCCACTTGAAAATGAGTTGACCGTTCTTAGAACAATTCCCATGCATAAGTAGATGCGCTTAAGTGCAACAACCTGTGTGTTCCCATGCATCGAAGTGTCGACTCGATAATCGATACCATATTGCACCATTCTGGAAATGGTCTCATGGCATCGCATTTCATAGAACTCTCAGTGCGCTTTGCATTTTCGTTCTTTCTCCCTAATTTTGTCGTAAGCCTTCAGCGCACAGCTAGAGCAAACCAGTGCCGTGTTCACGTGCACATATTGGTAGTTGTTTTGGCAGTTTTACTGTACTATGATTGGTCGATCAGTAATTGGTTGCATCTAGGCTTCTCCCACTTAAAATTGTTAGCTTAGTGAAGTACTAGAATTAAGAACCTTGGAGGTATGTAACTGAATTGAAATAAATGACTTTATGACCAACCGTCAAAGAGAACAGTTTTATTTAAACGGAAAAGAAGTCCGTGACTTCGAATCAAATTATAAAAGTTCAAGTATTTGTACAAATTGTGAAACAAATAAAAAAAAAATAGTGTTACAAATATCTCATCGAAGAAAAAGAGAATTTGTGCAATTATGGGTTTCTTCAGCAGTGATGAAATCGTTGTTAATAGCATCGGAGAACACTGTAATCGCAGCCACGTTAGTTGTGATAGTTGTCTTGTTGATCATTTTCATTTGTGCAAAAATGTACGCAAAGTACATCAAAAATAACATCAGTGAAGCCGCGAGACGCGAAGTGCAACTGAACACTATTCGCCAAGTGTAATTCTGACAATTGTAAAAGGTGCTATGAGCTTTCTAATGAAGACGAAGAGTGTAGCAAGAGGCGTTCAGTTTTTTTAACCGAATCGAATAAACATTCGAAATGAAAAAGAAAAAAAAAACAGTTGAGGTGCTAAGCTAATTGACAATGCAATAGACAAAAAGCAGCGGAGTGCAATGTTAAGTGACAATACTATAGACAAAAAGGCGTCTACCTTGCCAAAAGAAAAAGGTAAAAAGTGCTAAAAAAAATAATAATAATAAAAGCTATAATGAAAAACCACGGGAGCTGAATTTTTTTTTTAACGACGATCTGCATACGAGAAGCAGCAGAATAAATCAACGACCGCCTGCACACGAGGAGGAGCAGCAAAATTCAAAGAGAACAGTTTTATTTAAACGGAAAAGAAGTCCACATGTTACCCAATTTTCGTTAAAAAGTGGATCTACTGAATTTATGAGTAGATCCACTTTTTACGAAAATCGAGTAACATTTCTCTGACAGAAAAAGAGATAGTATACCATTGTAATCAAAAATTGAGTAAAATGAAACGGAATTGTAGGCAGGAGACAGCATTTTCACGAATTCATTAGATGACGTTGGAGCGGTGCCATGTTTACTAATAATGATTTTTTTCTTTATTTCGAAAAAATTGGGGTAATCAGGGTAAAATGTGCCATATCCTCGTTCTAAGCACCGTGCGGTGAACGAAACCAACACCAATCGATTGTCCAGAAAATTTTACATAGGACTAGCATAGTTTTGTTGATCTTGAGTCACACAGAACAAAGCAAATTCTGAATAACATAACAATATTAGAGGAATCAAATCAATTTTCCAGAAAACTTTACATAGGACTAGCATTACTTTGTTGATCTTGAGTTACACCGACCAAAGAAATTTCTGAACTACATAAAAATTATTAGGGGAATCAGGGTAAAATGTGTCATATCTTCATTCACAGAGTGGTAAAACTAACTTCAATCATGTCTCCAAGAAATTTACATGGGACTAACCTTATTTTGTTGCTTTAGAAAAACACCGAACAAAATATTAGGGGAATCAGGGTAAAATCGTATCTTCATTCACAGAGCCATGCGGTAAACGAAACCTACTTCAATAGATTTTCCTGAAAATTTTACATAGAACTAGCATCATTTTGTTGATCTTGAGTCACACCGAGCAAAGAAATTTCTGAAAAACGAGGAAATATTAGGGGAACCAGGGTAAAATGAGCTCATTTGCTCCCCAAGCAGTACCGTGCGGCCAATGAAACCACGTCCATTCGATTCCTTAGAAATTTTCCTTTATGTAAAGGTAACATTTACAGAAATCGTGCCACTCTGAGCTGAGATATAGATTTTTTTTCGCGCTTCGGGCACTTTTTTTCCCACTGTGCGCTGGTTAGCGACCTCTCTTCTTTTGGAAAGGGTGCTCTCATACACATGAAACACAAATTTCAACCAAACATGAGAATAATTCAGACTCGGAAACTTCTGAACCGATCGACGTGAAAATGTGTATGCAAGATTTTTTGGAGCCGCGAAAGGTTCATATGATAGCTCTAGACCCCTCCCCTCTCTAGAAGGGGGGGGGGAGCTTCCTTACAAACGAAACACAAATTTCTGCATAACTCGAGAGCTAATCAAGCAAATGGAACCAAATTTAGCATGTGGGATTTTTGGAGGCAAGAAATGTTTCAATGATGGTTTGAGACCCCTCCTCCTCCCATACAAAGGAAACACAAACTTCAATCAAACAACAACATAAGTAACAACATATCCAACAGCAATCCAGGTATGTGAAGAAATGAAAAAAAAAAAGTATCGAGGAATATTTTTTGTTATTTTAATCAGATGAAAACATTTGAGAAAGGCATCACTCATGTCCTCCCTTAGCTCAGTCGGTAAAGGCGCAGCTACAAAGCAATACCATGCTGGAGGTGACTGGGTTCGATTCCCGGTCTGTTCTAGGAATTACAAAAATGAAAACAAAAACAGAGTAAAAAAATAAAACTCTATAATCGAATCACACATTAACAAACGAAAATATGTTTACAAAACTCATTCCGAAAACAACCATAAACGCGCCAGTTCTCTTAAATATTCATTCATTTAGTTGCAAGCGTAGCAACGCTCGCACCGGGTTCAGCTAGTTGATATATAAAATTAAATATTAATTCAATAAAGCGCTGAATATACACTCTCACGCCTCCGATATTGAAGCTAGAGCCAAGCACTAATAGACAAATCTGTCGCCTTATTAAGCACAACAAGTCTTAGAGCGATTTACCTATTCTAGTTTATATCCTCTTATAAACAGAAAATCCAAACTTTGTTTGAAGAACAAACTTCTAATATTCAAACAAATTTTTAGACCGGCCATGCTTTATGCTGTGCCAATATGGTCTAGTTGTTGTGCTACTAGGAAAAAAGCACTTCAAAGGATTCAGAACAAAGTTCTGAAAATGATTTTGAAGCTGCCACCCTGGTTCAGTACTATTGAATTACATAGAATTTCAAACGTTGAGACTCTAGAAGAAATGTCCAACAAAATAATTCATAATTTTAGACAAAAATCATTGCAGTCTACAATTGCAATGATCAATTCTCTCTATAGATAAGAACTAGTTTTAAGAAATCAATAATTATTCTTACACGCAGGCAAAAAAAACCCCGTTTAAAAATACTGAATAGACAAGGTAAAAATAATATTAACACAAGTAGATATAAATGATAGCATATAAGGTTGAAATGTTAATTACTTAGCAGGATCACCTAGGTCAATATATGAATGTAAAATAATGTAAAATTTGGAATAAATAAAAAGTTAAAAAAAAAACATATTCTAGGGAAGCTGAGCACAGTCCACCCTTCAATGAGTATTGTCGCAGCATCGTGTACACATCTGACGATTTTGTATGTTAACGTTTATTTGCTCTATGATCCGTTGTCTACTACAATCGTCAGAGTTATCCAGAACGACTTCGAATTGTTTTTATAAAGCGCCAAACTTCTCAATTGAGAATTAATATTATTCTGATATCGTTCCATTTGAATTGCGTGTAAAAACAATGTTCTTTTACAGGCAACGGACAATAGGCAACAGACTTCTTCAGTGTCGAGTAAGTCACAGAAACAATAGGCATATCCGGTAAAGGATAAGCTTTTTTTAGTAGCATTTAAAGGAATTTGCTCGCTTTTACTAGTGATAGCAATGATAATAGTGATGAAAAAATTATTTCAGTTTGTTTTTGTAAGTGAGCAAGGGAAGTGAAGATTAAATTTTCCTAGTTTTCCAATGGCAATAGTACTACTAGAACGCACATGAAAATGTTTTTTAAACAGTATTTTAAAGCCAGATAATCAGAAATGAATGAATGAAGATCTTAAAAAATCTTCTACCCATATTCCGAAAAATAATATTATGATTTTACGAAAATATGTACAATATAATCGATTGTTCCTTTCAATCATAAGAGGCGAAATCTTTTCTAATATAGGATCTTTAAAAATGAAAACATTAATCACATATTGCTACAAAGTCCCACGTGACCTTTGCGCACAACCCGATTGAGCTGTCTCTTGTAGTTTTTATTGAATGGATTTCGATAATTCGATTTGTTACTTCTGCTTCAGATAAATTTAAAAAAATATGTTTTTCATAAGTACGTAATGGTGCCAATGAAAATTAAATTATCCACTTTCAAAAAACGACATTGCTAACAAGTTTCATTACCCTAAAATATGACCCTATGCGAAATGTGAGCTCAATCGGACATCGATTAAGAGTGCCTCTAACTGATCAAAGTTTTGACATTATTACCCATGCAGAAAATTTCAAATCTAAAATCAAAATATATTTTTATGACGAATGACTTAAAATGCATCAATTTTCGAGATCTATTTGGAAAAGTAGGAAAATTTAAATTAGCGCTTCACTTGATAACTTTTTTAAAAATAAAAATAAATAAAACTGAAACACTTTTTAATCTATCGCTAGTAAACGCACGCAAATTCCGTTAAATTCCACTCTAGTAAGTTAATACTTTTGACAGACAAGCCCTTTTTAGTCTGGGACTTACAGACTTATTCAGTGTCGAGTGGTCGAGTGCCCGAGATCTAATATTATTTTGAAATATTATTTTTTAATTTTTTTTTCAATTTTACAGATGACGTTTGTTGTTTACTGTAATAAGCGGTCTACTTATGGTTGACAGCAATAAATAATAAATGATAATATTATTTGGGATGGGTAGATGGTGTCACCCACCATACTCTAGAAAACCGCAATGAGGTATGAAACATTTAGTTTCAATATTAATTTTTGCATTACACAATTTTTTTTATTTATATCATTATTGGATCAGTTTTCACTGTTTATAAGAACGAATAAATGCTCTTCTCTTTCGGAACTAATGTTTCTGATGCAAACAATTTATTCCACCGTAATGCAGCGTCTCTACCGCTGTGAACAGAGCTTCTATAATTCATATAAAAAAAAAAGCATTTGCAATTACAATCGGGATTCAATGACCCTTTTTCCGCATTTAGATCTCCTGGTGCCCATTCCACAAGAGTAAAATCCTGTTTCACATTGTCTTATGCTCACCTCGTATCCACATTTTCCTTCGCTGCTCCAAGCCGATTTCGCCGACTCCCGATAATCATCACGTTGACCCCTGCGGTAGAACCCGTTCTCATTGCGCCATCGCTGTTGTCTCCGGGGACTTGCCAAACCACTGTCCACAACGACGCAAACGATCACCACCACAGTCAACGCAAGGATCGTCTGCCTAACGGAACCGATCATTGTTGAATTGCAAATGATCTTCTTATCTTAATTGATTTTGTTCAGCACATCACACTTGTTTATTAGATTTCTTCATGCACTTCCTAGAAGAATTCAGAAACTGCGAGTGACACACTTTCCTCCGCTGAACAAAGGTTTCAAACAGCCACAAATTGATAATGATCCCGGTGGAGAATGAATACGATTTAGAATTGAAGAGCAACAACACAAAATTGAAAGAAAAATATACAAGCGATAACGATCACCTTAAGCCGGACGTGAGAGGTAAAGACGACGTGGAAACATACATCCGTCAGATGCGAATAGTCACCGTAGACTGATGCAGGCAAACTCGAGCGGTAAGCTTTTTTCCCCTTTGCGGTGATCGTTCGCACTCTCTCCGCGTTCTATCCGCTCGGTTCATCCGGCTGTGGCTTACTCGGAGTAGGCAAATCATCCATGGATGATCAAGAAATGGCGAATGTGTACATTTGTAGAACGAATTCCATTACACCTATTGGCAAAACTATATTAGACAAATAAGTGACCCCCAAAATCTCAATTCATGCACCGCTTATAATCTTACCAGCGCGCTTCCACTGCAAAGAGATGAAGGCAAACTTATGCTCGATCATGGAATGATATGCCAACTAACGAGAATGAGCAAGCATCTTATTTTTACGTTGGGAGAAAGTAAGAAGGATTGTGAACCTAACAAGTGCTCTATTTCACAACAGCCCCCTTGGTTTAAGTAGACCCTCAAAGATAATCAATAAACTTCTCGAGCGCAATGAAAACACTCCACTCAAAAGGCTTCTCTCAATTGACGACGCCCAGTAGCTGACCCAGCATTTCAATTCCAAGAGTTATTGACCGCTCCGATAAGATGGCTCTCGGTTAGGCATTTAAACATTCATAAACAATCATCGCGAATCCACTTTGGTCGCAATCGTTCAACCGCGATCGTTAATTACAACAACATCAACGACCGGCTGATAACAATTGCCGTCCATTTCTCACGTTTCCATTCGAACACCTCTTTCTACTGTTTGTTTATGGTCGCCAACGAAAAATTTCGATTCATTGCACCTTCCATCGAACGCTCGTGTGAATCTCCGAAACATTCATCTGAACCGGCTCTCAGCCAATGTTCCACACCACAGAACCCATTCATGGCCACCAGTTTAACTCCATTTTGAGTCGTTTTTGACTCACTCTCCTAAAATTTGATTATAACAAATTCGATGTTTTCGACTTGTCAACTCATCAATCCCAGTTACAATTACTCAAATGTGAGTAACTCCACTCCAAAACAACTTAAAATTGAGTACAATTTGAGAGGACCCGACAGTCGAAACTATTGTCCATTAATCTGTCATGTTTACTCTCACCCGAAAAAAAAAAGTAAACCAAGCTGCCTGTCGTCGTCGAGTGCCTCAATTATGGAAAACGCAACTTTCATTAATATGATAGGAGAGTATGAAAATGCGTCTCCAGAAGGCATTCAGTCAACCCGATTGTAGGTACAAATGCTGAGATTTGAGCGTCGCAAAACGCCAAGATCAAATTAGAGAAGAAAAGAAACAATGCTGTAATTAAAAATGCTTTCGGATGCAGCTCATCAACATGGTATAATGTTGGCACAGGGGGGAACAACCCGCAGTTTGTACGATTATCACAACAAGCAATGTGATAGCATGGTATCGTGATTGAATTATGCATGATACACTTGTTTATATAGAAAATATTTCTTTTGTTTTGCGATTGCAGAGTTTGAGATCGATGATTGGCAAGTTGGTATTGAAAGTGACTTTTTACAATATACAGAGGATAGGCAAAATGATTGAGATAGGCCAATTCCCCGGGGGAACCCGGAATCCGCAACGTCACCAGGTGTGGCCAATGTGACCGAATACTCTCAGGTTGACCACCAGCGGTATTGTTTTGTAAAATCATGAAGTTTGATATGTCGCAAGCCAGGTTTGATACAGTTCTAACTCTGGCCATTACACTGGTAGGGTACTTCCTTCACGATTCCCGATAATGAATCCGGAACTACGGAAAATAACGAAATGTCCGCTACTCTTCCAAGAACTAGGATAAATTTGTGATCGTATGGAAAAAGTTGCATCTAATTTGGTTAAGGGTACGCAGAGTTACAGATAAATTAAAAAGGAGTTTTTCAACATAAGAAGTGTCAGGCAATTGGGTAAAAAACTACATTTTACGAAAATAGCCATATCTCGGTTGTTTATGGGCCGATTCACGATCTTCAACCACTGACAGACTTGTTATAAATTCTTGTTTCTAAGAAAAATATAATATTTCCGATTTTCAAGTAACATAAAAAATAACGAGCTGCAGAAAATAAGCACATTTGACATAACCTCAAAGTATCCGTGATATCTCCGGTGTCCGGAAGTCAAATCAAATTTTGATTAAACATGCTAAAACTAGAATAAATTTCCCGTCGAACGCTTCTAGTTTCATCAAAATCGGTTAATTATTCACCGAACTGTATCACTTTGAATATGGACAAAATTTTGCTAGTCTTCTCCTTTTTGATCATCCCCTGTAACTCACACTCATGCGAATTCTATAACGAAAAATATAAGGCAAAATGAAGCAACAAAAATACAAAAATGAAATTTCATCAATGTATTGGTTTTTTAAGATGATCACTGATTACATACACACCTAGATAAAATTCATAAGGTTATTTATGAGCTTATTAAAGGTCGTCCATCAATGACGTAGCACTTTAGGGGAGAGGGGGGGTCTAGTCGATTTGTGACAATATTCTACGAGGCGGAGGGGACACTAATGAAAATTGAACATGGCACCATTGATGATGGCCATTTAGAAGTATCACCTCGAAAAATCTTGGAGTTTGATACCCATATTGATATGGTTCCGGACATTTTCCAAATTGGCCACTTCCCCCGGGGCACCTGGAACCTACTACAGAGTGTTCAGGGCAACTGATCGTCCTGAATATGCTCCCTGAAGCACCTCCATGAAAAATCTTGATGTTTTGGTGATATATACATGATTGGAAGGATTGACCACAGTATCCGGAACCAGTTTTACGGAAATGGCCATATTTCGGAAGTTTTTCAACGGATCTTAGTGCAACCGCCGGCTTTCAATTTTCAATGAGTTCTAGTTTCTAGGAAAATAAAGCTCATTGATTTAACTTCACACCACACAAAAATACGAGCAGCAGAAAAAATGTCTTTTTGACATGCCCTCTGAAAATCCGGAACATCTCCGGTGTCCGGTGGCCAGTATTCGTGACCATGCATGTTCCTTCATTTTGACTAAATTTGCCGTCGAATGTTTTCGGTTTTGTCCAAATTCAACAATTTTTCAAAAAGTTATAAGGAATTGAATTTGGGCAAAATTTTGCCTATCTCAATCATTTTGCCTAAAGGGTGTCCACGATGAAATTGCCACACTATGAAATTGCTCTAACTTTTTAACCGTTGGGTAGAATTTAATGAAAATTTGGGTGGATTTAGTTCATAGTGCATTATTTACATCCTGCAAGTTTTAAAGTCCTGTGATCAAAACTCGCGGAAATGGAGTCGAAAGAACAGCTCGTGCGTGATAAAATCTTGCGCATTCATCACGAGAACAAGGATCTCTCGCATCGTTCCATCGCTAAAACGTTGGGAATCGCGAATTCCACGGTGTCGCGAGTGATTAAGCGGTTCGAGGAACGGTTGACCACCGATCGGAAGCCCAGAAGTGAAGGAAAAAGTATTCCGTACAACACCAAAAATCACAACCGCGTAGTTGGGGCCTTCAACCGAAATCCGAACGCCTCCGTTCGGGATGTGGCTAAGAAGCTGCACCTAAGCCGAAGTTTTGTCCAGAAGGCCAAAACTAAGGCTGGGCTTTGAACGTTCAAGGTACAAAAGGCCCCTAATCGCGACGAGAAGCAGAACAAGTCCGCCAAAACCCGTGCCAGGAAGTTGTACCTCAACATGCTGACGAAAGTTGAATGCTGCATCATGGACGACGAAACATATGTGAAGGCCGACTTCAAACAGATCCCCGGCTACCTGTTTTTCACGGCCAAGGATAAGTTCAGCGTTCCGGAGCATATCCGCGCTCAGAAGATGTCCAAATTTGCGAAGAAATTCCTGGTTTGGCAAGCCATCTGCACGTGCGGGAAGCGGAGTGCACCTTTCGTGACCCAGGACACGATGAACGGACAGGTGTACATAAAAGAGTGCCTCCAGAAGCGGCTGCTTCCTCTCCTGAAGGCCCACAACGTCCCAACAATCTTCTGGCCGGATTTGGCCTCATGCCACTACTCCAAGGACGTGCTGAAGTGGTATGCGGACAATAAGGTCAATTTCGTGCCGAAAATGTTCAACCCTCCCAACACTCCGGAGCTCCGCCCCATCGAGAAGTACTGGGCGATTATGAAGCAGCACCTTCTTAAACGACCTAAGGTAGTGAAGACAGTCGAGGAACTGAAGAAAGTATGGGTTTACTTCCAAAAACGGTTGATTCACAGGTTGTGCAGAATCTTATGGCCGGGGTTAAGGCCAAGGTGCGGGCATTTGCGTATGGACTGTAAATAAAATACGAGTAAAATGGTAAAATGAAGTTTAATAGTTATTTGTCAATCCCTGAAAATTTGATGGCAATCGGATGAAAACTCGAATTTTGCGAATCAATTTTGTGTGTGGCAATTTCATCGTGGACACCCTTTAGCCCAAGAGAAATTGCAATCAAACATACTTTTAAGTTGGCAAATTGATTTGGTCGTCTTGAAGAGCACGGATTTTACTTGTTTACGGAGGGATGATTTACCTCAGCGTCGACGTCGGGCTTCTTCCGCTTGTCTCGTCTAGCTGACTTGCCAGCCACATCAGTTGGCGTCTCCTCGATCTCCATCCTCGTGGAGTGAGAGCGTGATAAACACGTCTGAACGTTTAGACTATCCAATAACGAATAATAGATGCATCGGGCAGGGTTGCCACATTATTTTTCGTTCCCATCTTAAATGTTTCCAAGAATTTTTTTTTATCTGTGCTTAGCATTCTTTCTACAGCAAATTAGATGAACAGGAATTAGTAAAAAGTTCGTAATGAACATTCTTAGGGAAATGACAGCTTCCCATCTACTCGTTTGAAAACATGGCAGTTTTCTCCGAAAAGTTTTCAAGTCTTTCGATTCTTTCACCTCGATGACCCTAAAGATGATTGCCGTCCTCAGCTCACGAACATAATTTTCGATGGCCTATTCCTCACCGTTTTCAATGAAGGTTTGGATATGGTTTAATCCTCGAGTTGAACTCCTTCAAAATGTGCAGTTTCGTTTAGATCAAAGCGCCTAATGGTCTGTTTAATCAACTTGGTATAGAAAGCACAACCGATAAAGTAGAAAGCCTCATTCCTGGTATCATCGAGCTTTTCGTCTGCTGCCATTCCGATATGCATTTCCATCTGTTACGAAGATGTTTATCGAAATTTGAAACTCTCAAATCCGTCAGGTGTTTTTGGGTAATCATCCTCACCAATTGTTTCAAGGAGAACCATTAGCGAGACTTCTGCTAATTGCACATATTCGGGACTTTCGAAGCTTTGTTGAGAAGGAGCAATGCGTAGCTCAAAAAGTGAAGAAGTGGCTCGTGTCATCGGTTGTCATTAATATGACAACAATCAAACGGAAAGGAAAAAAAAACAACACGAGCTCCGAAAACCGTTCCAAATTCCTTTTAACAACTGACTCCAACGATCTGGTGGCAGATGGATGCAGAGCTTTCAAAGGCGTTGTATCATATGGAATTCCTTGGATCGTACCATTGGTACAATGGCAGCTTTTCGCTTGCTTTTTGACAGATCGGTCAGGACCCAACATTACCGAAGCTCCACCTGATCCAAAGCCCACATGCTTTCTTTTGTAATCGGTGCCGTTGATATGGAACTGATTAACTATTGTGCAAAATATATAAATAGGTTTTCGCATTGCAAGATACTATTAAAGATAGCAAAAAGTCGTAACAAACAAATAACTATGCTTCAAATAGCAAAAATTATGATCGCGAAGATTATTATAACTTCCCACAATTCCTCTCCGTGAATGCATAAAAATACTTCTACATTGGAAGAACAGTATTTTTGTAGAAATCCCTGCAGGAAATTCTACCGAAATTGGTTAGACAATCTCTTGCGGAATTTTGAAACAAAAATTTCTCAAGCGGCATACTTGAAGACATTCTTGAAGAAACTTTTGGAGAACTATATTTTAAAAATCCTTGCATATCCTAGATAAAATTTGAAAAATAATTCTACAAAAACCAATTGCGGGAATTTTTAAAGTTAAGAATTATATGTAAGGCTTGCTTCATTTAGAATTGGAACAAACTTTTGCTCATATTGTGGCGCTCCTGGTGGACGGATTTGGAAGTTCTTGGCACCCACGTGTCGGAAATTTTGTCAGCTTCACGTATGTATTTTTGACATTCCGCAAATCGACTGTACTTTGTAAACAATCAACATGGAAGCCGAAAGAAGGGAAAAAATTGTGCACAGTTATTTGGAAAATCCATTGTGGTCTGCATCTAGGCTAGCAAAACAGCTGAAATTGCCCAGAAATACCGTATGGCGCGTTATCAAACGGTATAAGGAAACATTGACGACGATTCGGAAGCCTCAAGCCAATCGTCGGAGTGGAACTGTCGACCGGAAACTGCGTGGTAAGATTTTGAAGACGATTAAGAGGAATCCCAATCTGTCGGACCGTGATGTGGCCAGAAAATTCGGTGCTGCCCATAGTACCGTGAGGAGAACTCGACTCCGGGAAGGAATCAAGTCGTATCGAGCTAGCAAACAGCCAAATCGGACCATAAAACAGAATAGTGTGGCCAAAATCCGTGCTCGGAAGCTATACGACCAGGTGCTGACCAAGTTCGACGGGTGTCTTCTGACGGACGATGAAACCTATGTCAAGGCTGACTTCGGGCAAATCCCAGGTCAAAAATTTTACTTGGCAACGGCTCGGGGGGATGTTCCAGCCAAATTTAAATTTGTTTTTGCCGACAAATTTGCACGAAAATTCATGATTTGGCAGGGCATTTGCAGCTGTGGCAAAAAAAAGAAAGTTTTCGTTACAAATAAGACAATGACCAAAAAGAGTGTCTCCCAAAACGAATTTTGCCGTTCATTCGATCCCACGACCATCCCGTAATGTTTTGGCCAGATTTGGCAAGCTGTCATTACAGCAAAGTCGTTCAAGAATGGTATGCAGAGAAAGGGGTCCAGGTTGTTCCGAAAAACCTTAACCCACCCAACTGCCCCCAGTTCCGCCCTATTGAGAAATACTGGGCAATCATGAAGAGGAGACTCAAGGCAAAGGGAAAGGTTGTCAAAGACATCAATCAGATGAAGACCTGGTGGAATAAGATAGCTTAAACGATGGACGAAGAAGGTGTGCGCCGCATAATGAGCCGTGTTACAGGAAAAAATCGAGAATTCCTTCGAAACTGTGACGAATAATTTTATCCGTATTTTTTCTTAAAAGTATGAAGAAAACGCTACATTTGTATAATAAAATATCTTGAATTCAATAATAAATAACTGAAATACAGGCAATTGTTTTTGTTCCAATTCTATCTGAAGCAAGCTTTATGAGATAGTTGAATTCGTGCAAAAAAATCTTCTTGGGTTTCTCCAACAGATCAGGATCATCTCCAAGCATTACTTCAGGAATTACCTTATGTTGTTTGTATAGTTCTTTTAGGTGTCCTCCAGGGATTCCTTTAAAATCACAAAGCTTCACAAGTTCAGGGATTCCTCCAAAAATTTAATCACAAGAAAGTTTTGAAAAACTGCCGACGCAATGCCAGAAGAAACTCCTGAAAGAATCCATGGAGGAATGCCTACAAACTCCTGGAGAATGCCTATGGAAACGCCTGAAGGAATATCTAAAGGCATGTCATAGAATCTTAGAGAACTTTTATAAAATTTTCTTCAAAAAATATCTCAAATAATTCATGGAGAAATCATTAGAGGGCACACACATGAACTGGCTTTCAGACTGTCATTTGTCACTGTCAATTGTTTTATTGGGCTTCATGTGCCTAAAACCCGCACACTGAAAGTAGAACTGGTCAGAGTAGGAACATGTAATCATTTTATAAATTTTAAGTTTTTGTGCAGGCAAGCAATTGCCAAAAATCTTAAAAAACTTGGTTTATCTCAAAAATCTGTAATCTTTACATACAGATATCTAAATGGAAAAAATGAAAAAAATCTGTGGCAATTTAGATAAATCTGCCCATATGACATCGGGTACCATTACATGACAGCAAGGGGGTATCATCGAAGACAATGCGGATCAAATTTTACAAAAGGGTACGGGCCTAAGTTGTTACGTCAGACACCAGCGTGGAAATGAAATCATAAGTTTTCATTAGCATTTCGGAGGATAAATTCGCATCTTCTCAACTGAGGCAACAGAAAAACGGCCCTTGCTAGGGCCTCAAAACTCCATCCAAAGAGAACTGAGATATGGACACACTTCCTTCTGAAACTGCAAAACACTTAGAGTTAGTAAATATTGGCCAGGAAAATAAGAGCTCACATTTGATAACTTTCAGCAAATCACCTAAAGTTCTGTCCAGTTAGAATTCGGAATCACATATTGTGTTGCGGCGGCACGGAAAGTGACCGCTGCAAGAATTCTTTTAAAGCGGTTTGCTAACCTAGGTGCCTTCTTTCCGTGGTATACATTTCACGGTGTTTCGTGCAAGGAGTCAAAAGTTATTCCAGATGGAAGCCGAGAGGAGAGAAAAAATTGAACGTTGATAATCCAACGTGGTCCGCAATAAAAACGTAAAAACGTTGAAAATCGCCAAATCAACCAACTATGTGATGTGCTCAAACGTTTCAGGGAGCGAAAGAGCGTGAATCGAGTGCCTCAAGGTGAGCGTCGTAGTGGAACATATGACCGCAAGCTGCACCAGAAGGTGTTGAGAACCGTCAGAGCAAACCCTGGACTATCAGATAATGAAATCGCACAAAAATACGCTGCTGCTGTTCGAAGAATTCGTTTTGCAAGCAGAATATCGTTCTCATCAAGCCAGCAAGCAACCAAACTGAATGTTGAAGCAAAGTTTCGTCACCAAAACTCGAGCTCGGAAATTGTACCAGCAGGTTTTGACGAAGTACCAAGGATGCCTGCTCATCGACGATGAAACCTACGTCAAAATGGATTTCGGACAGCTTCCTGGCCAAAACTTCTACATGGCGACGGCACGAGGAGATATTGCTGCGAAGTTTAAGTTTGCTTTTATGGACAAATTTGCCAAAAAAAAACTGATGATTTGGCAAGGGATATGCAGCTGCGGAGCAAAGGCAAAAGTGTTCGTGACGAATAAGACGATGGACTCGAAGCTGTACTAGGAAGAATGCCTCAAAAACCGCGTACTACCTTTCATTAAAGCCCATAAAGGTCCAGTGAAGTTTTGGCCAGATTTGGCGAGTTGCCACTACAGCCAGGAAGTCATCCAGTGGTACCACAATAATAACGTAGATTTCATCGATAAAAACATAAATCCGGCCCAACTGCCCGCAGTTCCGGCCCATCGATAGATTTTGGGCAATAATGAAGCTGAAGCTTAAGAAATGTGGAAAACCAGCTCGGGATGCGACTCAGATGAACAAAATGTAGAACAAATGTGCCATAGAAGTTGGCTCCGGAGGTGTGCAGGTGTCGTGGGAAAATGTGGAACAGCTCAAGAGAAATTTCAATCAAACATACTCTTTAGTCTGTTAAATTGATTTGATTGTCTTGAAAAGGACGGGTTTTAGTTGTTTACGGAGAATACATGGTTCGTGATTGAAATTTTCTTCTCATTCTTCTTGGGTTGTCCCATGATAACCTCGCTCGTGTGACCCAGGAGCGCCCGGACTCATTTATATAGCAAGATGTACCTTAATATGCATCAAAACCAGAATTCTGAAAAAAAAACGCATACTATTAGCTAAAATTACCCCTAACTTTTGAATGGTAAGTTGTATTTAAAAAAAATTAGAGACACCCTGATTTAAAGCAGAAAATTGGCTTGATCATGGGCAAATAAAGAACTATAAAAATGATGTCCTCTGCAAAGTTGCTTGAAATTATATTTCCTACAAACTTGCCTTTGGCATCATCTTTCTATTGTGGTTTGTTAAAAGGTTAGTAACAGCGTCGCTCTAGTGGTGAAGTTTGGAACTACGAAAAGATCACCACAAGGTGGACAACCTTTTTTGGTACAATTTTGTACAAGACACCATGATTCGGAAACGTAACCCTTAGGAGTTTTTAATTTCGCCGTGAAAAAAGGCTTTTCCGATCACTGAGCGTGGCGCAAATATGATGTCGTTTTCGACCAATAGCTTTGTGCGCTTAGACATTTTTCCTTTAAGTACTTTTAAATTAGTTTAAACCAATTTAATGATTAAGTTAGCAACAGAGATTCAACTTTGATGTTCTACCTTTCAAATGAAATACTTATCGTAAAATATCTGTGGCCCAGAAAGGAGATATTATCGTTCAAAATCTCCAAACCTGCGTAACGTTTTGGATCTCAGAAATTTTAGAACGGCGCTCCTATAAAGGAATAGAAAAGAGAGACGTAAGGCCTACTTCAGAAGGACAATTCAATCCATGGTGGAATTCAGAACAGTAGAGCAAGTTCTAATGTGGATTGAAACATATGCATAAGCAGATTTCAAATAAATCCCGGGGCTCAAGTTCTAGAAGGCTCCTGCTTGCGGCAAGGTTCTTCCCAAGTTACATTGCCAAAACCATCCTGCTATTAAGGTTTTATTAAAGCCACTAAAAATCAATTTGGTTTTATTATAGCACCAAGAGGTACCAAAAGGTTTCATATTTTAGTCAGGTCAGGTCAGAACCTACACAGTTTGTTTACAACGATCTCAAAAATTTGTTTTCTCAAATTCCTTCTACTCCTATCAAAGGTTTTATTTCGACTTTTTCAACTCGTAAAATGCTGCTTTGGAATGCCGTTTTAAAACTCATTCATATTATCTTATTATGGTAAGTTGAAAAGTTCGATGAGCACCTGAACGGTAATGTTACAGCGAACGAAAGTGGCATGGTAATAAATCTAGGAACACGCACAGAAGATGACAGGACCCCGACCCCAACCCTTCAGGAAGTTGAGGAGGAAATTGGTCTGTTGAAAAACAACAAAGCCGCTGGTGTTGACCAACTCCCAAGCGAGCTATTAAAATACGGTGGTGAAGCACTGGCCAGAGCGCTGCACTGGGTAATTACCAAGATTTGGGAGGAGGAATGTTTACCGGAGGATTGGATGGAAGGAATAGTGTGTCCCATATATAAAAAGGGCGACAAGCTGGATTGCTGCAATTATCGTGCGATCACGCTACTGAGCGCCGCCTACAAGTTGCTCTCCCAAATGTTATGCCGCCGCCTGTCACCAATTGCAAAGGAGTTCGTGGGGCAATACCAAGCGGTATTCATGGGTGCCCGCGCTACTACGGACCAGATTTTCGCGATTCGGCAAGTACTGCAGAAATGTCGCGAATACAACGTGCCCACACATCATCTTTTCATCGACTTCAAATCAGCGTATGATACAATCGATCGAGACCAGCTATGGCAAATCATGCACGAATATGGATTTCCGGAAAAACTGACGCGGTTGATCAAAGCAACGATGGATCGAGTGATGTGTGTCGTCCGAGTATCAGGGACGCTCTCGAGTCCCTTCGAATCTCGGAGAGGGTTACGGCAAGTGTTTGTTGTTTAACATTGCATTGGAGGGTGTGATTCGAAGAGCTGGGATAGACACGAGTGGCATGATCTTCAGGAAGTCTGTCCAACTATTTGGCTTCGCCGACGACGTTGATATCGTAGCACGTAACTTTGAGACGATGGCGGAAACGTACATCAGACTTAAGGCTGAAGCTGTTAGGATTGGGCTTGAGATTAATGCGTTAAAAACAAAATACATGAAGGGAAGAGGCTCACGAGAAGACAATGTTAGCCTCCTAGCACGAGTTCAGATCGACGGTGATGAAATCGAGGTAGTAGACGAATTTGTGTATCTGGGCTCATTGGTGACCGCCGATAACGACACCAGCAGAGAAATACAAAGGCGCATTATGGCTGGCAATCGTGCCTACTTTGGACTCCGAAGGACGCTAAGATCGAACAAAGTTCGCCGAACCACAAAGTTGACCATCTACAAGACATTAATTAGACCGGTAGTTCTCTACGGTCACGAAACATGGACATTGCTTGGAGTCTTTGAACGGAAGGTGCTGCGTACGATCTACGGTGGAGTGCAGATGGAAGACGGAACGTGGAGGAGGCGAATGAACCACGAATTGCACCAGTTGCTGGGAGAACCTCCCATCGTACACATCGCAAAAATCGGTCGACTACGATGGGCTGGGCATGTCGTAAGAATGTCGGACGACAGCCCTGTGAAAATGGTTTTCGAAAACGAACCGACAGGTACAAGAAGAAGAGGCGCGCAACGAGCAAGGTGGATCGTTCAAGTAGAAGCCGACCTGCGGACCCTCCGCAGACAGCGAGGCTGGCGAGGAACAGCCATGGACCGATTACAATGGAAACAACTTCTGTGTACAGCAGAGGCCACACCGGCCTTAGTCTGATTGGTAAGGTAGGGTAAGGTCAGTTGAAAAAGCATTTTAAAACCATTTTGCCACAAGGAAATGCATTCTACGGAAAATTGGGATTGGAGGGAATCCCCAAAAAGCCAAATATTTTTATGGTTGTCATTTTGGAAAAAAATTTGGTTTTTTGGAAAAATTGTTTTTTTTTCCAATCGCAATATTAAAATAAAATTAAAAAATAAAATATAAAATGAAAAATAAAAAAATATTATTTTTTTTGAAATGGAATGTAGGTCGGGGACCTATTTTCGGTTTTTTTTTTTAGATAACCTTATTTAATTTCATCAATTTTCTTGAAATTCATGATTTATTTACCGAATATAATTATTTTAATTTGGTTTCCTTTGTTGAAAAACTAACATAACTTCCGAGGCGCAATAAATTTTGGCTCATATCGTGCCAACATTCACCATACAACTTAATTCGCAAATGATTTGGAGCATGATACGCTGTAAGAAACTCATTTTTTCCTATCCAACAAAATTTCCCGCAACTCTAGAACTTTTTTCTTCGATATCATTTAATGCTAAATGAATCAGAAGAGCAAAGAATCGAACAAAGCAGAATAATAAAAACCAACCACGATATCACAGTGAAGTTTGACAACTGTGGCCATTTGGCCGTATGCTGGTTTTCATGGCAGCCAATAGGTTTTATGGAGGTTATGAAGTGGTCACAACATCTATAACTAGAACATTTTCAAAATGTTGATGTTCTTATAAAGGTTTTATTAACTTGTTTTCACAACCGTCTATAAAGTGGGCCACTTTGTACAAATTTTGACTTTAATGAAGCATAGAAGAGTTGTTGGTAGACAAAACTGTTTTGAATGTAGTTTTATCAACAAAGCCGGGACGAGTGCTATGTGGCTGGAATAAAACTAAAATTGCTACTTGGGCTGGCAGATTCAAATATAGTTTGGCAGATAAGTTCGCGAAAAAAATCGTGATTTGACAAGCTATCTGTTCCTGTGGCAAGAAAACCAGAGTTTTTGTGACGGATCAAACAATGCGATCGGAAGTGTACAAAAGGGAGTGCCTCATCAATCGGAGTTTAACCTTCGCTAAGTCCCATGACAGTCCAGTTACGTTTTGGCCACATCTAGCCAGTTGCCATTACAGCAAGGAAGTGCTACAATGGTACAACGATAATAGAGTCCAGTTCATCCGAAAAGAGATGAATCCACCAGATTGTCCTCAGTTCCGTCCAATAGAGAAGTATTGGGCAATTATTACGCGGAAACTGAAGATGAAAGGAGTAGTCACCAATAACATTGGCTAGTTGAAGAATTGGTGGAATCAGCTAGCCAGAACCATTACTGAAGAAGGTGTGCACCCGCTTATGAGCGGCATTAACAGAAAAGTGGGAAAATTTCTTCGAAATTACGATGAATGAGTTATTTCAGTTATTTTCATGAAATAAAATAATGTTATCTTTGTTTCATTCATAGAAAGTTATTCAAATGAAACAAAAGTTTAAGAAATAAACGCATTTTTTTTATGCATGCTCTCTCTCTCTCTCTCTTATATAGCTCGGCTGCGTTGGTTAATGCATAACATTGGATTACAATTGAATGGAAGAATTGCCGAGGCTTTATTTTTTGTTTACATAATTTGAAATGCTTCCAACAAATTAAAAACATACCAATCATTTCAGAGTATAGCAAACAAGTCATTCACCTTAAGTTCGCACCCTTAGAAAGAGTTAATTTCCTCCGATGAAATGATCCGTTTCCGGTCAAAGATTTCGACTCTTACCAACCTCTTTTATCCATGTGAATCGATCAAATAATGACGCTGCTACCGCCGCCTGCCTACCGCAGAGAAATTGAACTGGATTGATATGAAATGGTTGCAAAAGAAGAGAAAGAAGACCTGCCGGCAAAACGATGATGACCACCAAAAGGGCCAGCGCGGATGGTCGTGCGAAAGTAGAACAGACCGCACGATAGGCACAGGGACCGAACCTTCACTTTCCGCTGCAATCGAAGAAATGGGAAAGTTCAGTTCTCACTTTCATCCGCACTGGGAAGCAAGAAGGTAGCTACGTGCTGCGTCTTTCAAATGGAATCACGTTGTCTGCAATGTTTTCCTACAGCATCCATGTTTGGACCGCACAGTCAATCATTGCTCTATCGTCTGGCGAAGGTCTCGCCTTCGTCTTCGTCGCCAAAGCTCCGGTGGGAGTGCGGTGCGCTCGTGTGTTTGATGGCTAATTAGTTTGGTCACGTTTTTCTTTCGTTCCAGCCTACCTCTTCGTAGCTATTTTCGCCGCGCTCGCTGGTGGAGGGCTTGCACCTGAGTAGGCTTCGACGTCTGGGAAAATGTTGTGATTGGATGGTGATCCATCGCTTTTTCCTTAGAATAATAAACAAGCGGGCTCAGCGTGTAGCTGATTCTACTGTACCGTTTAAACTTCTGCCCAATCAGACACCGGCAAACAGCGATAGTACTGTACCTACCTGGCGCTGACTGCGCGGTTTTTGTCCTATATCGAGCGAAGAAATTGAACAGCTTAGGAATCTGAATGGTCTTCAACGGTGGTGGCGGCGGTTCACGGTCAACCAGGGCAATCCAATCGGATAAGGTCAGTGTTTCTAAGACGTGGCTTTCGCCGCGCCAAAATGGAACGGAAAGTTACAATGCAAACCACGTTCGAAATCAGTTCAGTGCCAAATCGGAACCTCTTTCCCGATCAGAAAGCAGCCAAAATCTTGCGAGCTGCGATCAAAGTTTTGCGCCATCCAGAAATATGCTTTGTTTTTCCGTGTCGGATGCATAGAGCCATATCAATGACCGGCCGGTCATTGATATTCATGGTGGGGGAAATAATCCATTCGCCGGACTTGTTGCCGATTCTCTTTCGACGTCACTTTCATTAATCGATTCGTTTCCAATTTCATCGTCCATTAATTTGCGCTTATCGTGCACCTTACCCGTTGGTAGATTTTTGCTTTGCTTTTTGATTTATCTGTCTTTCACGTTTGCGCCTATAATGGTTGTGATTTTTTTTTGCATGCTATAATTTCTTTTCTCGCAGCATTTACCTAATTTATGGAAATTTTTGTGTGAAATGATATCACGCTTCACAGCCTCACAGCCTGTTTGGTAAACGCATCGATTTTTCAATGTGGAGGTCAACTTTGTAAACATGAGATCACATATTATAGAGGATATTAATTTTTTGACAGCTTTCTATTGATTACTGCTGTCTCTTTAATTTATAATCTCTTAAGGTATTTTCTTCTTGACAAAGTACCTGCATGTCGTCGTTGAGTGCTTCAATGTTATAATTAAAAATGCTTTGGGGGGAGAACAATTATATTGGGTTTTGTGTGGGGAGGGGGGGAACGCGGGGGGTTTTTTGATTTTTTATAAAAAAAAGTGGTGTGAATGGTGTGGTGGTTGATTTATTTTTGATACATTTTTTTTTTAAAAAAATATTTTTTTTTTTGGGTGGTGGTTGGGGGGTTTGGTTTGCAGTTATGATGCACCACCGTGCTGCTGAACCTTGGGTTTTTTCGTGTTCTCTTGTTCTGTTCTGTTTTTTTTTTCAAATAATTATTCACGACTTTAAATAATATTTTATATATCTACTCTTCTATAATAATATCATGTTGTGGGGGTGGGGGTTGGTGGGGTGGGTTGTGGGGAGTTATTGTTTTTTGTTTTTTTTGTGGGTGTTGTGGGGTCTGGTGCGGTGCTTTTGCGTGTTTTTTATTTTTTTTTTGTTTGTTTTTTTTGTGTTGTTTTTTTTTTTTTTTTTTTTTTTTTTTTTCTGTTTTAGTTCTTGGGGTGGGGGGTTGGTGTGGGGGGGTTTGTTAAAATGTGAAAAAAAAAAAAAAATAAAAAAAAAAAAAAAATTATCATTTTTTTTTTTTTTTTTTTTTTTATATAAAAAAAATAATAGCAACCTTGTGCACACTGTCCCACCCCCAGAAGAGGAATACCCCTCACTTTTTATCTGCGTGCATGATGAACTGTCACTTTGACGAGTCTGCGTTCGTGCACATCCGCTAACGTCCCGGGCAGCATATTTTTTTCATTCTCGAGCTGACTTCCACCAGAGTAAACGTTAAATACATTTTTCCTAAACTTCAAAAACGTGTTTTGCAAACCGCCTCCGAACGTCGCAAAGAATACCACAGAATTTTCAGAAGTGGGATCAACTCGGATTTGCTACGATCGGCGCGAAATCGTAGAAATCTCCTGGCAACGGCGCGAGTGGAAGAAATCGAGACTCGATAGGAAAACCACGGATTCCAACACGTTAACCGGAATCCATCGTCGGGAAGTTCCGTCAAGCGAAATCGGCGTGAACTCCATCGAAAACGGGTGGCATAGCGCTATACCCAGCGTCTGGAGGCAACAGCGAATCAGTAGAAGGAAACGCAAGTGACATCATGCCTAGAGGCAAGCGGCGCTCTCGTAATCATGAGCAGGACGAGGAAAACGACGAAGAAGAAGAAGCGAAGAACGACGAAACCGAAGTGAAACAGGAGGAAGAACAGGAAACGAAAAATGAAGCCGGCGATCGAAGGGAACGATTCATCCATCCGGAGGAATTGAAACAGTTGATTCCAGTTTTCAGAGAGGGCAGTAGTGTTACGGAATGGATTCAAGCCATCGACCATTACAAGGAGCTTTATTCGTGGAGCGAAAAGTCGACCTTGCTCTATGCGACGTGCCGACTAGCGGGAGCCGCTCATCAATGGTTTTTGGGAGCCCGTCAGTTGATTTTAAGTTGGCAAGAATTCAAACAAATGATTTCGCTGGCTTTTCCGGACCGTGAAGATGAAGCAGATGTCCATCGGAAGATGTCGAGGTGCGTTAAGGATTCGAAGGAATCATACGACAACTACGTTTTCCGGATGAATGCGCTGGGGCAGAAAGGCAAGCTTACCAACGCTGCGATCATCAAGTACACGATCAGTGGGCTTTCGTACGATGTACTCTATCCAAGCATCGCGTCTCGTCAGTACGATAGTATCTACGACCTGTTGAATCAGATCCGTTACTGTGAATCGACTCAAGAGCTGTACAAACGTCGCAGTTTCCCGCCGAAGAGCACCAGCCAGAAATCAACGTCAGCAGTGAACAATTCGACACCGAGGAAACCGCAAGAGGAAAGCCGATCATCGAGTCAAGCGATCCCGAGCAAGCGAAGTGATGAATGTTTTAACTGCCACGGAACGGGACACATTTCGATCAATTGTCCCCAACCTCAACGTCGACCGAGATGCAGTTTGTGTAGGAAGGTTGGACACGAAGAGCAGAACTGTTTCAAGCGGAATCAGAACGAACGTCAACAAGCGACCGAATCGGCAAGCCAGTCATCCGAAGCCAGCGGAAGTGGTACCAACACGGCGTACCCAATCGACGAGCAGGAGAAATCGAAACAAACTACCAATAACAAGTTCCTTGAGGTGGATCCAAGTTCGATGGTGGCGTGTGACGTCATCATTGGTGGACGGTTGAAGACGGTGCAGGCGTTGGCTGACTCAGGTTGTCCGGTGAGTTTGATCAAACAATCTTGTATTCCTGATCACGTTGAGCTTAGTAGGACCAGCGATAGGGACCTAGTAGGTGTAAATGATTCAAAAATCCAGATAGTAGGAGCGTATTCAACTAGTATCTTGATCGATTCTTTTGTTTATGTCGCTAATTTGACAGTAGTTACAGACAGCACGATGAAAGTTGATTTGTTAGTGGGACGAAGATTTCTTCAGGATAATGATTTCCGAGGATTAACGTTTTGTCGCGAACGTACATATGACGTAGAAGCGATGAGGAATGTTTTTGATGGCGATGTTGACAGTAGCATTTTGCTTGTCGATGACAAAGTTGATCTCGACATCGGTGATACTATCGAAACGAGATCGCTGAGCGGTAAGGTGTATGAACTTTTCGAGCGTGATTATTTGAACCGCGAAAAACCCCGTGAGCCTTTGGTAAAGCATTGCGTGGAGATAAAGTTGAAGGTAGATCGTTACTACAATGCAACTCCTCTACGTCTTAGCGATTATGAGCGTAAGCAGCAAAACAAAATCGTGCAGGAGATGTTGTCCGATGGAATTGTGCGTGAAAGCGAGTCTCCGTACTCCAGTCGTGTAGTTTTAACTCGGAAGAAGAACGGCGAATATCGTCTTTGCGTGAACTTCAAACCGTTAAATAAGTTAGTGGAACGGAACCACTTTCCATTGCCGATCATTGAAGATCAGATCGCGAAGTTGCAAGGTCGTAAATACTTCACGTCACTCGATATGAAGAACGGGTTTTACCATGTTGACATTGCAGAAAATTCGAGAAAGTATCTTTCATTCGTTACGGAAGAAGGGCAATACGAATTCAATAAGTTGCCATTCGGGTATACGAATTCCCCGTCGATATTCGCGCGATACGTGATGAAGGTTTTAAAGGAATTCGTTGAATCAGGTGAGGTTGTTGCGTTTATCGATGATATTCTCGTTAGCACAGTTACTATTGAGGAACACTTAGATTTGTTATCGAGACTATTTCGTACCCTATCGGACAATCACATCGAGCTAAACGTAAAGAAGTGTTCATTTCTTAGAACTCGCGTGGAGTTTCTTGGTTATAGCGTGACGTTCAACCAGATTCGTCCTAGTGATCGACACGTTGAGAACGTACGTAACTTTCCTGTACCATCGAACGACAAAGCGCTACAACGTTTTCTAGGGTTTATGAGTTACTTTCGCAAGTTCGTTTACCGTTTCAACTACATTGCAAGCCCCTTGTATGAGTTGCAGAACCGTCGCGGATCAGATTTTACGTTCGAAGCGAAACATTACGAATCGTTCGAAAAGCTTAAGGAAGCGTTAATATCGAAACCAGTTCTTAGCATTTACAGCCCGAAGCTTGAAACGCAGCTTCATACGGATGCGTCGTCAAATGGTTTCGGTGGTATTCTCGTACAACGTCAAACGTACGATAATCAGTTCCATCCAACAATGTTTTTCTCGCGTAAGACAACCGCGGCCGAATCGGTACTTCATTCATTCGAACTTGAAACGTTGGCTATCGTTTACAGCTTGCAACGTTTTCGCGTGTACCTCTTTGGTATCCATTTTACAATCGTAACGGATTGTAATTCCCTTAAGGCGACGTTGGATAAAAAGGACGTGAATCCGAAAATCGCGCGTTGGTCTCTTTTCTTAGAACAGTTTGACTATGCAATTGAGCATCGTTCCGGTGCGAAAATGCAACACGTGGACGCATTGTCGCGTATGTATTGTCATGTAATAGAGGAAACGGGCGAGTCGTCAAACGTATTTGAGAATGCGTTGTACGTGAACCAGCTTAGAGATCCGAGAGTTGTTAAGATCAAAGCGACTTTAGATCTTGCTGAGAGTAAAGAGTATGAGATACGCGATAATCTACTTTTCCGTAAATACAAGAATCGTCTGCTCTTGTATATTCCTGAGTCCATGGAAGATTCGGTTATTTTCAAATACCATGATAACCTTGGACATTTTGGTATCGATAATCGATAATCGAGCTGATCGTTCGTACTGGTTTCCCAGTTTGAGGTTGAAGCTAAACGATCACATTGCGAAGTGTGTGACATGTATATCATTCAATCCGAAGCTGAAGAAGTTAGATGGGCCGTTGCATGTCGTGGACAAGTCGAACGTTCCGTTTGCAACAATTCATATCGATCAATGGGGCCCGTTGGATAAGACAAAAGGTAAAAACGAGCACATTCTAGTTCACGAAGTTTTTGAAGTTGTATCCGACGAAGACAACAAACTCGCGTGAAATGATGAAGCAATTGAAGTCGTATTTCATCGCCTATTCTACGCCACACGTGCTCGTATCGGATCGTGGTACCGCATTTACATCCGATCAGTTCAAAGCGTTCGTTAACGATCACGGATTTCGACACCAGCTTGTAGCCACTGCGTGTCCTCAGGCTAATGGCCAAATAGAGCGCTACAATCGCACGTTAGTTCCGTTACTAAGTAAGCTAGTACAAAGTCGTGAGCAACAATGGGATACTGTACTCGTAGAAGCAGAGTTTCTGCTGAACAACACGTTTAACCGTTCTATCGGAGATATTCCTTCACGATTGCTATTTGGTGTGTTGCAAAAACGGTATGTTTCTGATGGTTTAACAGATTACGTAGATGAGCTGAATTCGCACAACGTTCGAAATTTGACCGAAATCCGCGAAAACGCTTTGCGATCGATTAGTAAACTGCAGGAGTATAACAAACAGCAGTATGATAAGCGCTGCAAGGTTTCTACGCATTACAGCGAAGGTGATCTAGTTTCGATTCGTAGCGTTAGACAGATAGGAGTTAGGGGAAAATTACAGCCGAAATTTAAAGGCCCTTACGTCATCAGAAAGGTTCTTGATCGCAATCGGTATTTGATTTCGGATTTAGAGGGATTTCAAGTATCCAACAGACGTTTTGAAGGTATTTTCGATCCCATGAACATGCGGCTTTATCAGAAGAGCGACAATAATGAGATTAACGATTTTTCAGATTCAGAAATCGACTATGAAGATGTAGAATACTTAGACGAAGAATTCCAATAGACACTGCGAGTAAAATTTGAATCAATTCCAGTATGTAAGCTTAGAGTGAAAAGGGTAATCTAATGAAATGTAAACAAATCAATATGTTAACAAAAACGGTAAACGAAAACACCAGCGTTTCGAGGAACTGTCGCGGCCGACAGTAGTGTCAGGATGGACGTGCTGTAGCAACCTTGTGAACACTGTCCCACCCCCAGAAGAGGAATACCCCTCACTTTTTATCTGCGTGCATGATGAACTGTCACTTTGACGAGTCTGCGTTCGTGCACATCCGCTAACGTCCCGGGCAGCATATTTTTTCAATTCTCGAGCTGACTTCCACCAGAGTAAACGTTAAATACATTTTTCCTAAACTTCAAAAACGTGTTTTGCAAACCGCCTCCGAACGTCGCAAAGAATACCACACTATATTCATTCAATTCGAATCTCTCGCCTTTTTCCTTGAAAACTTTGCGCAAACGCTTTGTAAACCCATCGCAGCTGGCACGCACGATTTCCTGAGGAATTTCGTCCCACACACTACCAAACTGTCATGTAAATTTCTGTCCCCTGAGACCGACACATGCAAGCGTCTTTTAGCACATAAGAATGAGTTGAAAGAGATGAGAAAATAAATTCAATCAAACACATCTTTCGTCGAATTGCGTATGTGTCAGTTTCAGGAGACATAATTTTACACGAAATCTATCTTTACGTTACCCGACTTTTTACAAACATGAATTACGTCTCGTGTAAAAGTCATGATTTCTAAGTGTGCAAATATCAAGCAAATGTTTCTTGAATCGATCTAAAGTAATCCCTTTCGTAGGGCCTATATGTTGAAGCATATAACCCCAAACAAAGTAGTCAAGTGAGTTGAGATCCGGTGAAGATGCAGGCCATTCTTTGCTTGTGATGAAATCGGGCAAATTCTTTGCCTTGTGAGCTGGAGCTGAGTCCTGTTGGAAACAATATGGTGTATTCCCATACAGCGTTGAAGCATGAGGAAGCAGATGGTTCTTCAAAACTTACTCGATGTAAGATTCAGTGCTAATTTCTACGTTAGGTTCCATGAAAAGAAGAGGAAGTTTTCCTTTTCGTGAAACGGCGTCGCATACCATGATTTTCGATACATTCTGATAGCGTTCTACAGCTAGTTTATCTCTTGGAATATTGACAAAACTTTTGCCATACACACGGTCATTTTGTTGACTGTTCTGAAGGAGGAAGAGCTTTTCATCCGAAAATATAATATCACAGTCACCGTGCCGAACCAAAAGAATTCTGCTTCTTTGGACCCTGACATGCTTTTGATGCTCCGTCAACCCGTGAACCCGTTGTTTCTTGTATGGCTTGCATTCCAGGTCATGTCTGAGGAGCCTGTTCATTGAAACAGGGGACATTTGAAATTGTTTGCTCAATTTACGGCCAGGTACGGCCGGATTACGTCTTAAAGTTCTGTCCAGTTAGAATCCGGAATCACTTATTGTGTTGCAGCGGCACGGAAAGTGGCCGCTGCAAGAATTCTTTTAAAGCGGTTTGCTGACCTAGGTGCCCTCTTTCTGTGGTATCAATTTCACGGTGTTTCGTGCAGTGAGTTATTCCAGATGGAAGCCGAGAGGAGAGAAAAAAGTTTGCACACCCACGTGGATAATCCAACGTGGTCCGCAATAAAAATCGCAAAAACGTTGAAAATCGCCAAATCAACCGTGTATGATGTGCTCAAACGTTTCAGGGAGCGAAAGAGCGTGGATCGAGTGCCTTAAGGTAAGCGTCGTAGTGGAACATATGACCGCAAGCTGAACCAGAAGGTGTTGAAAACCGTCAGAGCAAACCCTGGACTATCAGATCCAGAATGAAATCGCACAAAAATACGCTGCTGCTCGCAGGACCGTTTGAAGAATTCGTTTGAGAACAGGATATCGTTCTTATCGAGCCAGCAAGCAACCAAACAGAACGTTGAAGCAAAGTTTCATCAGCAAAACTAGAGCTCGGAAATTGTACCAGCAGGTTTTGACAAAGTACCAAGGATGCCTGCTCATCGACGATGAAACCTACGTCAAAATGGATTTCGGATAGCTTCCTGGCCAAAAATTCTACCTGGCGACGGCACGAGGAGATGTTGCTGCGAAGTTTAAGTTTGCTTTTATGGACAAATTTGCCAAAAAAAAAACTGATGATTTGGCAAGGGATAAACAGCTGCGGATCAAAGACCAACGTGTTCGTGACGAATAAGACGATGGACTCGAAGCTGTACAAAGAAGAATGCCTCAAAAACCGCGTACTACCTTTCATTAAAGCCCATAAAGGTCCCTTGAAGTTTTGGCCAGATTTGGCGAGTTGCCACTACAGCCAGGAAGTCATCCAGTGGTATCGCGATAATAACGTAGATTTCATCGATAAAAAGATAAATCCACCCAACTGCTCGCAGTTCCTGTCCATCTAGAGATTTTGGGCAATAATGAAGCGGAAGCTTAAGAAAAGTGGATAAACGGCTCGGGACGCGACTCAGATTACCAAAATGTGGAACAAATGTGCCAAGGAAGTTAACTCCGGAGGTGTGCAGCGTTTGATGGGAGGAATAAAGAAGAAAGTGCGAATTGTCATTAGAAACGAAGAGAAATTATTTGTATTGATATTTTTATCTTAAAGTACAGTTAATTAAATTTGTTTTGATGTATTAAACTTATTTGTACGTCAATTCGTGACCAAGATACAGATAATTTTGTTATTTCGGATTCTAAATGGACATTGCTTTATTTGCTCCCTCACACATTTGATCTTTTTCTTCGTTCTGGCAGTTCGTCTGGCACCTCCTTTGTGTTGAACATGGACATTTTCAGTTTCCTTGAACCGTTTCTAGGAACGAAAAACAAAACGCTTACTCACTCCGAACCTGCTTATGGCTATTAAACATCTGACACGGTCTTAGCTTTTGCAAATGTAATTTTAAAACTGGCTCCCGTATGGCTTCCATGGTAGCTGATAAGCTGTCATATGAATACACTGAAAACGGGTATAATCAATTCCACTGCTAAAAATTACCCAGCTGCAATAAAGCAAGACTGAAACAAGGTGACACATATTGTGAGACACACTGTATTTGGATTTTCTTTTACTTTTCTCATCACAAAACGTTCATGCTGTGGTGGCAGCTTTTTCCTGTTCTAGTTTCTAGATGCATCGACGATCCTGTTTTCTTCAACAAACCGTTTTATGATATATTCGTTCTACAATTGCAGTATGTTTGCCCTTCCTCGCCATCGCAAAGGATTTGAGCCAACTGCCTACGAAATACATGAATTATTTTGTAAATCAGTACTTTTCTATACTTGCAGATTAGACTCACTCGGAAGATGCCGTCAAATTACAAAAAATGCAAACAAATCGTAACACACTTCACGAAAACACATGAGTACGAATTCGGTTTTGAGCTGTTTTCAATGTGTTCAGGTTAAGTCGATTCGTACCCAAGCAAGAAATGTTTTTCATTGTTCATAACACCGTACCGATGATCATCGATGTTGACAGATGGTGATCACACTACTATATGCAAACAGCATCTTGAAAATGTAACAAAAGATGGATTTGTGAGAGAGTTGTATTTAATCCATTGATGGTGTACGCATACGGCATTGAGTCGCTGTATCCAATTCCATTAAACGTTTCACCAACCGAGACACCAGTACACTTCCGGAAAGTCCCGAACCGCAGCCAACTCCCAAAATGAAGCTGTATTGAAGCTATTGCTCGTTCGCACATCTGTACCATGGTGTTGATGATCCGGGTGTTGTTTGTGTCGCCGGCTTCATCTTCGTTATAGAACTGAAGGAGAAAAGGTGTATTATTTATGGGCTTAGGGAAGGTCCATTAATTATGTCACGCAGTAGGGGGGGAGGGGGCTTTCGAGAAAACGTGACGATCCATACAAAAAAAAATTGAATGTCCATACAAAAAACGTGACATGGGGGGGTTACAAAAAGTCAATTTTTGCGTGACGTAATTAATGGACGTTCCCTTAACGGTTACCTCACGAGAACCTTACGATGTCAGGAGGATCCAGATGCTCTGGCCTTTGAGCCATGACCTTTTATTGGAGTAATTACGGTAGAATAATAGTAAATTAAGAAACAACGAATGAACTATGCAATTTTTATATTAAACTTTCACCTGCGATCAAAACTTCCAACAAAAATACTTGATTGGGTATTGTTGAGTGACAACGTCAGAGCATGCAGCGGGACCGGATGACGGAAAATGAAAAGAACCAAAAAAAAAATGATTGTCTCAAACTTAATTTTTAGTTATTTTTTCTCCGCACAAAATATCAGTTTAATTTAACCGCCGCTTTGGTTGAATCGATCTTAAATTTTAATTTGTTTTCCTGAGTCAACGTTGCCTGTTTTTTGGTAGTAATAAACCCCTCTCAAGGTGAAAACAACAAAAATCTTGGTTGAGAACAGCCACAATATTTTTAGGTAGAAACAACCTACCTGCCTGTTTGTTTCAAAACAAAATCGTTGGTTTAAAACTGTGGAAAAGCGCAGGGATAGAACCGGTCACGGATACCGAAGTGGACACAACAAGAACCGGAGAAAAGGAATACTCGGATTGCCAAATAAATAACACGTCGGAGCTACTTTTAATAACGTGTGTATTCAGAGAAACTTCACGTACAATGGTAATCGGAAACGGAAAATAAAAAACTTCGCAGTGACAGCTGCCCACTGATTCACTCAAGCCAATACAATAGTTTGTAGGCCGAAATTCCAATTTCTATGACTACATGGCAGAGACTAACTACATCTCGATTGCATATAATTAGTGAACATCTCTAAAATATGTTATTTCCTTTCCAATGTGTAGAGTGTCGACCTTTGATGATTCTTTTCGAAAACAGTAAATAAACGACAATCTGTATCCTCGTGTAGTTCAGTTCACTCGTTTTTATTACGTTGGCGTAAGAGAAAATTGAGAAACGTCTCGATTTACGGACCATAAGTTATTATATGATCTTTTCTGCACAATGAGTTCAAGCCGGTCAATGTCTTAGTTTCCAGATTTAAGTCATTTTCTTCTATCGATCTTTGTACTCAGCGACCCTCGTCGATATTCTAAAGACTTTGTTTTTCATTAGGGCGAATCTAACATTGATAGACTCTCTTTGATTACTTTTTCTTTCATTGATTCACACTCCAATCACCTTTACGTTTTTCATTCAACTGTTTGTAGAGTATGCTAGCCAGCACTGTCGTGATTCGATCTGTACTAAAGAATACCTCGAAAGTTTTATAAAGGCGCTGTAATAAATTAAAGATAGCGAGACCGGAGAGAATCTCTCAATGTTAGATGCTCCCTATTGAGAAAAGTTCCTAGATATGTACGAATTGTACCAAAAAGGTGCAATTTTTAGAACTTGTTGAATAAGTCTAAGAATAGTACACAGAGACGAAGTGGATAGTCAATTTTACCATTATTTTGAGTTAGGATGACTATTGCAGTATAGTGATTTTGAACCGACTATGATCATGGTCAAAACGACCATTAAAAATAGTTGATCCAACATTTGCCATAATGTCGGAATAGTCCTTGTTACCATGACCATAGTCAAAATGCCATGAACGTGGTGAATTCGACCATTTTCATGGTTATTGTAACCATTATATGCGATAGTCATTCTGACCATGATTTAATTGTCGGTATAACGATAGAATTTTTCTCAGAGTACATTAATACCTAATCTATTTTTTACGCAATTTTGAGTCGATTCCATCTTCTGTGTGCATCACCACTTCACGTTTTATTATTTTCACACATATTTTGAACCTCGGAAGTCAGAAGTCAACCAAAGGCTGAAAGAAATTCCAAATAAAAATAGGTTAATTTTCGAGCAGAATTTCGGGAACAATTATAACTTTTTAGAAAAACTTCACCCTACCTATGAGTGACTTTCATATATTTTTGGCTAGCTAAGTAAATAATTCTTATATATGCCTACGCTCAAATGACCGTGTCTTTATAGCACAGGAAGTAGTTTCCAGTGTTCGCCGAAAGGTGGCTTTTTCTTTGTTTAGAGCGCATGAATTTCATTAAGCTGATGATATAACATGCTGAGCGTTCAAAACTGCGAAAGCCTGTTTATCATTTTACAGAACTTTGAATCACATAATTTAACAATATAGTGAACCAATTATTCTAGTTATTCCAATTATTCAATAATGCGACGAGAACTGTTATTCCAAGCGAGTCACAGCTAAACTATATTTTCGATCGATCAAGTTACTATTTTCGGAAGGCTCAGCTGTGTTTAGGGATGTCGTATTTTTTTATTAATCGATAATTGTATGTTGTTTTATTGATTTTCCATCATTCAATTATTGCTATTGAATGATTGACCTTCATTATTCCATTAATTGCAATAAATCGGGATAGTTCAACTTTATGTTGTGTTTTATATGTACTTGTACTTCTTGTTATCATCTGAAACCTCCTGGTTATTGTATGATTAGTGTTGGTACATTCACGTTATGTTGTGAGCGAAACGTGTAAATTTTAGTGCTCAGTGCAAAATACCGGTGGTTAACGAATCGATTCCAATGGATAATTCTCTTTCGCCAAAAATGCATAGCGAATCAATCTTTGAATAAATAAACGCTCTCCATATTTTTGCAGGAAATTTTGAGAATCTTCTCTCTATCAACTAAACGTGCGTTGAACCACAGATTTAAAAATTCGCTGCATCTATACAAAATATGCAGACATAAGAGACGCAAGACGATTTTTTAAAGATTTCTTACGTGAACTCTTCCAGAATACAATTGTAATAGATGCGGAAGCAATTTTCATAGATTGACTATTATCAAATATACTATATATTGGTAATATAGTATATTTGCTAGTATGACATATTTCTCAAAACCTATATTAAGATGTAGATGTGCCCCAGCACTAGGTTTTATAGCAAGTCAAAGTCATTGAATATGGCAGAAAAACATGACGATGATATTCCATTAATTTATCATATCTTTAAATTCAGAAAACTTGTAGAACATGAATTAAAAAAAAAACTATCTGAGCATCAATCGGTTTGTCTTTAGGTGCAACTGGAGGGAGTCCTTTTTCCATATGACTTGTAGGTTATGTTAATTATCACTTAACGGTTTTTGAGACTAAAAATCACAAACAAAACAAACAACGCTCAATTTGCTAACCAATGGGTGGAGCATACGATTCTTGAAAATTTCACGCCTGAAGTCCTAGTAATATTTGAGGTTTGCCCTCAGAAAACTTCGAAACGATAGGGACTCGATCTCGTATGTCCTTAATTAAAAATAATCAAATATAAATTTTGCTCTCTTATTCATTCTTTTTATTTCTGTTTTAGCATATTCGTCTTAGGAACGCCTCTTACGTTGGGCACAAAATTCTCATTGAGTTTATAGAATGTATTGAATATGCGTTAAGCTACGTCAAATTTCATTCAACACCATTAGTCCGAATTGGCGAAATGAATGAGTCACCAGGGCGAGTTTAGGAAAGTAGAATTTTGAACTTATTTATTTCAAGAAATATTTGCTTATGTATTTCAATAGGAGATTACTCCTTCAGAGCAGTTCTTTCTAATTTAAAAACTTACAATCCGCTAAAACGAGGTGTGGAAAATTAAACTTAGTATTTCTTGAAATCATCTTTGACATAAAACTAATTAACTTTTATGGGAGATTGCACCTTCATTAAATTACAGGCTTTTCTTTCAAATTTAAAATCTTGCCGTCTGTCTACTTCCTAGACGCTGCTTACCAGTTTTTCTTGCAGTCTGACATATTGTGTGCTATTGCACTTGCCTCTATGAGTGGGGACAGTTATGTGGGTTGATATATTTTTCAACGATATCAACGTTGTTACCAGAAAAACACCAACGAGTTGATCTGGCAGAACGGGCAGAGGTCAGATTCAGCCAAAAGCGAGAAGAAATCTTATGCTTACAATATACAGGGTGTTCAATAAGTTCGAACACACTTTAAACATGTGTTAAAAAAAATAATGAAAATACAAGATATTCTTTTCTGAGTCAATTTTTATTGAAGTAATGTTTATTAAGAACCTTTACGCCATATTAGCTGAGAGAAACACCCCCCTCCCGTCCTTTGTGCTGTATGACGAGCTTGAGACGTTTCTCAAAAGAATCGCCCGCGGCACGCACCTGGTCCATCGGCATCTCATCTCAGATCTTGGAAATGAGCTACGTAAATTGCTAGAAAATAAGAGCAAAGATTAGTAATTTCCATTTAATTCCAACAACCTAATAATTTGTACTAATACTCAACTGGTAGTACTCGACACTGAAGAGGTCTGTACATTGTAGACGCAATACGCGTATCTGTCAAAATAAGCAATAAAGGTAGTTGGAATTAAATGGAAATTACTAAGCTTTCTTCTCATTTTCTAGTTACAGGTTTTCCACTAAAAAGCTCACACTCCCCAGGATTCTTAAATTGATCCATAGTGCTCACTGGACGTTCGCTCTTCTTGGCCAGCATGTACGACCATACATAAAAGTCCAGGGGATTAAGGTCCGGGGAGCTGGGAGGCCACAAAGTCTTATCGACGTCGCTTGGACGACATCCTGTTGAAAGACGAAATGATCCTTCCCGTAAAGGTCCCGAAGTGCCGGTGCCACAACCTCGGTCTTGTAATACGCGGCGTTGATTTTCACGTTTTTCTCGATAAACACCAGTGGGAGCTTCCCATGTCTGGATACGCGTCCCTAAACCATCACCGACGCAGCGCTCTTGAGCCGCGGGATGTTTATGTGGGACGGGGGGATGCTGGCCAACGTCGGCGCCCACAGCCGATCATTTTGGACATTTTAGTGGCTGTTGCGATACAAAGCTTTTTCATCAGAATACACGAACTCCTGACCTGCGTGCCGTGAAAGTGTTAGTTTGGCTCTGTCCAGCCTCTTCTTCGTTGTAGCCTCCGTTACCCTGTGAACCTTGCGTTTCTTTTACGGCTTGTATCCCAGGTCCTTCGTCATGATGGTGTGGGTAGTCCCGATCGACACATCCAGGTCAGTAGCAGTCTTCCGGATCGAGCGATTCATTTTTCGACGAACCGGCTTCCTCACCACCTTGAAGGCTTCTGGCGTCCTCGCCAAACGCGGCCACCCGTCGGCCGAGCTTGTCTCCCGGCAACGATGGATGGTCGTATAGATTAAATTCAGCTTCACCCCGTGGGATTTCAACCACCGGAATATTTCGCCGGGTTCCTCACCGCTCGCAAACAACTTTACTATGACGTCGCAGTACTCCTTCATCGAGCGCGGTAAATAAACAACAAATGACTGCAAGTCGACACCGTGCGCGTTGGTTTGCCTATATATGAGGCTAAAGCTGATACCAATAAGGAGTGTATCGAAAATAAGCTATCCACAAACTTTCTTTCAAATTGTGTTGAAAACCGATATTTTATTCATACTAAGAATTGATCCTTTATTGTACGAGGTTAAACTTGAACATAATGAAGACCGGATGAAATTTAAGTTATTCCTTCACGAATTTTCGAACTTTGAATAGAATGCTCTTCATCAAGTTCCGGACAAGTGTTGCATCGCATTTTTTGGACGCTTGAGCCCACATTTTTTTGAACTCCTGCATGTTCCCAGCTGCCTTACCAGTCTTCTTGAAGACCCTCTTCACGATTGCCCAGTAACGTTCGATGGGTCGAAGCTGAGGGCAATTTGGTGGATTGATATTTTTCTCAACGAAATCTATACCCTTTTCCGCAAGCCAATTGAGAGTGGTTTTGGCATAGTGAGCCGACGCTAAATCCGGCCAAAACAGTGGAGGTGTACTATGCTTCTTATATAAAGGCAACAATCTCTTCTGGAGACACTCAGACCGATAGATTTCCGCATTTATAGTTCCGGTAGTGTACAAAATGGTTGACTTAAAACCACAGGAACATATTGCTTGCCATACCAGTACCTTTCGACCGAATTTCTCCACTTGAACCGACCTGTCCGCATCGCTCACATCCTCCCCAACGACGGCAGTAAAGTATTGTGGACCTGGAAGGGTTTTTGAGTCCTCCTTTACATAGGTCTCATCGTCCATCAAAACGCATGCATCCGGACGCTGCAAAAGACGCGAATACAATTTCCGGGCCGTTGTTGCTGCTCGCTTCTTCTGTTCTGCACTTTGTTTCGAGATTTTCTGCTTCTTGTAGGTCTTCAGGTGGTTTCGCCTCTTGATACGCTGGATCATTCCGACACTCGTTCCTGCTTTTTTGGCCAAATCACGTATTGACATTGATTTGTTCTTTATGATTAGAGATACCACTTTCTGCTCCAGTTTCGGGTTGGAAGAACCGGGTTTTCTGCCTCTTCCTGGTAGCTCATCCAAAGAATAGTGTTCCCCAAACTTATTAATGATGGTTTTAACACTCGCATGATGCATTCCAAACCGCTTCGCCAATTTTCGCATAGTAATACCCTTCTCACTTAGCCATGTGACCAGAACCTTAATTTTCACTTCCTTTTCAATACGCGACATTTTGAAAACGCAGAATTTGAACCGCACAAACAAGTAAACAAAAGAAAGCTGACAGTCAAACGCACAGCATGCAGTGTTCAGAGCATAAAAAACCATCACAAATACATGCGTACAACGCAAATGTATGTGGATAGCTTATATTCGATACAATCCTTACCTATACACAGAATGCACATGGTGCGCAGCTACACAACGATGAAAGGTTGTAATCGAAATTATTGAACACCCTATAGTGGAAGAAAAAAAAAAAAAAATTTTTGGAGTGCTGTCGAGAGTTATAACTTCATGCTCATCAATCAAGTGTCTTCTCATAAGTCACCATAGCCTAGTGAGATCAACCACGGATACACCAGTGAGACGTTTCTTTTTAATTTGTAACAAAATATTCGTACCTTTTTGTATTGTTTTCGTAAAATGCACGAATGTTCATTCTGTGTCAACAAATGCTTCGTGCTTTTGAAACTTACGCGTGAACCAATAATTACAAAGGTATCTTCATAAAAAGTACAAATCAGTTTTGTTGCAGAAAACAACGAACAGATTTGTTTGTTCTCCCTTTGATTTCGTCATACAAACTAAGATTAATTTTCAGTGTATTTTTTGTTGAACTTAGTATCCTTGAATTTTTTTTTGGAAGTCAATGTACTATTGGAGATTTTTTCTTCTTTCATTCATGACCAGTTCATTCGAATTTATAAATTTTCAATTTGCTATAGTGTATTTTTAAAAATTGAACGTGAGCAGTTCTTTTTTTTCAAAACGTTAAATTCATTTACATGCCTTGTTAAAGTTTTTCCTATCATTGTCCATCAAAACATCGTGTTGACGTTCGCCTTATGCCACAAAGCTTGGATTCAATGTTTTTACATGTTATGTGATGCCACATTTGGAGAGCGGGGATAGGCACGGTCTTCAGGAAGTCTGTACAACTTTTTGGTTTCGACGACGACGTTGATATCGTAGCACGTAACTTTGAGACGATGGTGGACGAACTTCCGACTTAAGGCTGAAGCTGGTTGGAATAGGCTTGTGATTAATGCGTTGAAAACAAAAAAAACATGAAGGGAGGAGGCTCACGAGAAGACAATGTTGCCTTCCACCACGAGTTTACATCGACGATGATAAAATCGAGGAAGTAGACGAATTCGTGTATCCGGGCTTACTGGTGACCGCCAATAACGACACCAGCAGAGAAATGCAAAGGCGCATTATGGCTGGCAATCGTGTCTCATTTGGACTCTGAAAGACACTAAGATCGAACAACGTTGACTATTAGCGATATTAATTAGACCGTTAGTCCCCTACGGCCACGAACCATGGACATTGCTTATGGAGGAACATTGCGCCCTTGGTGTCTTTGGACGGAAGGTGTTGCGTACGATATACGGTGGAGTGCAGATGGAAGACGGAACGTGGAGGAGGCGAATGAACCACGAATAGCTTCAGTTGCTGGGAGAACCTCCCATCGTACAGACCTCTAAAATCGGTCGATTACGATGGGCTGGGCATGTCGTAAGAATGTCGGACGACAGCCCAGTTAAAATAATTCTCGGAAATGAACCGACGGGCACTAGAAGAAGATGCGTGCAACAAGCAAAGTAGGTCGATCAAGTAGAAGGCGACCGGCAGACCCTTCGCAGACTGCGAGGCTGGCGAGGTGCAGCCATGGTTCGAATGAAATGGAAAGAACTTCTGCAGAGGCCAGAGATAGAGAAAACCTTCACAAATACTGTTTATATAAGAAATTAAAGAAAAGAGACGAGTTTATATTCACGAAAAGATCCAATATGGCGTCCACATCCTTCGAGAGCTTTCATGTGTACAAAGTAAGTTTTCCAACATTTTGTGATGCATACAGTTCAATATTGCTTGCAGCTCAATTATTTGATGAGCACCAACAACAACTGTTACCGACTGTTGCATATTAGGCCACGTACCCTACTTCCAGAAATAAAAAAATGCAAAATTACTTCAACCTTAACTTTACTTCGATCTATCTGTGCAGCGACGTGAGACGTCTTTCTAGCTTTCGTTAACTTCTGCTTGATAATTGCTTAATATTTTTCGTTTGCGTGAAGCTACGGGGTCAGTTGGGTGGATTGATATCCTTGTCAACGAAATCCACCTCACTTTCACGGTACCACTGTAGCAGATTGCCGAATCTGGCCAGAACATCACTTGATCGTTGTGAGCTTTAATTGAAGATAGTTTGCATTTCTCCCATTCTATCACACTGTAGGGAAGCTAATAGTTTGGCATCAACAGCTCGCAATTTAATACTGTGGAAGATTATCATTTTTGAGAGCAGGCCACACATTTATATTGCCAAGAAAATCTTAAGAAGACATACCATCTCTATTAGGGCATCAAAATTTCATATCCATAGATTGTTTCCACCCCAAGAGAAAGGATTTGTCATCTCTGAGTTATCGAATAAATTCAATACCATTCCATCATGTTTACATATTACTCAATGTCTTTACAACTTAACGAATAACCCTTGAAGCAATAGTTTATTTTTTAAAATGATTAGCTCATAAAATGAAGTTTAACAATTTTGATCGTCGAGTTCGAATTTGCTTAGTTGTTACTTACTGATAGTTTATTCACTTAAATTTGTTTTAAACTCAACTGCCTAAATAAGCATCAATCACGAATTGGTTACTCTAAATAGCACTGAAAGCATCGCCATTGAAGTCGTCACCAGCTGTGGTCGTATTGCGAAAGCAGCGGACTTTTCGGCACTCAATATTCGATCCCGAAAGGTCTTCTGCCGACTAACTGTCGTTTCCACGCTGTTGGGGTGCATTTCGCCCAGAAATATCGTTGGCGGTTCATCCAGGATTGTAATTTTGCCTGTGAATGTTAATATGAAATAAGAAAAGCCTTTAATCTCAAAGAAATGCATCCACCAATCCAGTAATTCGCTACTTAGTCTCCTCTGAATTCTGACTCTCCTCTCGGAAATCCCGACCGCATTTTTGGCCACACACGTGTAGTTCCCGAAGTCACTGTCCCTCTGCAAGTGAATCTGAATCTGCATTTTCAAACTGTAGCTACTGTCGCCAAATTGTTTCTCCTCCATGATACCTGCTGACGAAACGGAAATCACACATCTCAAATGAATGTTTACATCATCATCAATACCGGGAAGAATGATTTCCGAGTTGCCCTTCATCCAATAGGTTATGGGATCCGGGTGGGCTTCGACGAAGCATTCCAGCAAAACACGTTGGCCTATTTCGGCGGTAAACTGGTCGCTTGGCACCCTCACTATCGGCGTAACTGTTCACGGAGACATAAAAAACGACTCATAATTAGTCGGGAGCGAAATCGGGATCCACGCACTTTGGCACAATACTTACAATCGACCGTCACCATGATCCGTTTGCTGACGGTTGGTGAGACACCGTTCGACGCTATGCAATGGTACGCTCCGGCATTGTGGCGTTGAATGTCGTAGATATTCAAAACAGAACCGTCGTGGGTGGCGACTGGGAAGGGATGGTGGGGGGGAAACCAGAAAAATTAAGTTTATCGCTAATACATTCATCGCAATGGACTAATTAAGGGAACAATCGTTCGTGTGGGGTTTGGCAGACTTACTTCCAAGGTGTTCCACATCACTGAGGGCCCTTTCGTTGCCGGAACGTTTCCACACGATGGACGGATCCGGAACGCCCGTCGCCACGCAGGTCAGGGTGATGTTGCTGCGCTCGGTGACTGTCATGTCCTGGCTGGTCTGGTCATCCAGGATGTCCGGTGGGACTGTGGAGGATGGTAGATAAATGTGGAATTCCATTAGAAAGTATAGTCTGACTCTAAATTGAATTAGGTGCCTGTGGGAGGCTATAAGAATACTGGAAACGTTTAGTATCCAAACCGAAAGTGTCTTGACCGAGGACCGACTAGTGGAACTCACTCACTGGCAACAAGAACGGATTCTAATTCGATTTTGTGGTGTTTTCTGCGACCGCTTCATGTAATTAATGATAATCATTAATTTAATTGTAGTTTTACTGCTTTGACTTCTTCATTTTCTATTGAAATCGAATTTCATATTAAATTCTCTATGAGCTGGGCCTAAATGTGGTATTGTCATTGGCGATTATGGCAATTCTCCCATTTCCTTGTGTAACCATTCCACCTGCTGCCACCCTCCCACAAAGCGTCATGTATTTGTTTGATATTTATTCCATCCACTCAGAGCAGTGCACATCGAGCTGTAGTAGAAATAAATAGCGGGTTAACACAGCAATCTGAAAAGCCCCATAGCAAGCGCAAGCTCAAAGAAGCTGATAAATGTCATCCCAGACCATTCAATTTCCATACAGGAGTTCATAATTCGAGCGATGAAAGTGAAAGTGTTGCTGTTGCTGTTACTGTGGGTTACCATTATAGTGGTTACCACGGTTAAAATTCCACACATGAGTTAGTGCAACTACCGTACACTGTTAATTTTTGTTGTCAAGAAGGCGTCCGAATCGGAAGGAGATCACAGTAGTCCTTAATATTGCACAGCAAATAAATGTTTATTCGTTATTATACTGTTCTATCTAACCGTAGTTATGACTATCTACGGCAGTGTTCCAATAGGCTATGGGCACGGAACGGAAGGGCAACTTAGAACGATTCAATGACACGAAAAGTGAAAGATTTTGTGGTGTAAAAAGTATCTCAATTTTATTTGTTTCCACTCATTCTATTATTATAGTGTTGAAGAAACGTCAAATCGACTTGTATAAGTGGTATATTTCCTGCCATATGATCATCACAGTATGCTCTGGTTACTTGAAGAAAAAAACAACAATACTTCATTTTATGATTTTTCCATTTTATTCTGTGATAATCTCATTAAAAAAAATACTATTACTAAATCCCCTAGAAGTACGAATTCTGTAATGAATTATTCTTAAAACATTTATAATTCACGTACCTCTTAGCTAGTGCAAAAAAAAAGAAACACTGTTGGATGCTAATGTGCTGAATCAATTCGAAATAGCACAAGTTTTTCCCCGCATTATTCTTTGTTTTTTCATGCTTAAGTCTCGCAAAAAATACTTCGAGAAATGTCATAGCAACCACAATTGAGGGCTCAAAATCACACACATAAGGTATAACAAAAACGCAGATGACGTCACTACAATAACCAGTTGGGAAAACAATTCGTGTGAAATATAGAGAACGGTGAATTAATGTCAATAGATCTCTATTTCTTGCTGTACAGAACAACGAATCACAAAGTAGCAAAAGCTGCTAGTGTTTTTATGTATCTTCATTTTAATTTTATATTTTGCTATACTTTGTTCTAGCTTGAATGTTTATCTGCGCATTTAAATTAATTTTTCAACCTTGTATTTTCGTTCACAGAATTTCCTAAAACGTTATCTGAAACATTTGTAGATCATTTGAGCTACGACCATTTCAAAATATCAAATCTACACAAGTTTAATATACCAGTTGCTGATCATGAAAGTAAGAGTTAAATTATCATTCATGAATTGCAAATCCATTTTGAACAAAACCATTACCTTTGCCAAACAGTTGGTTTTAATATCCGAGAATATGCCTCATTTTGAAGGCCTGCCCATAATAGATACGTTGCGTTTGCGTGTGCGTGTATTTGACAGTTTTTCCATAATTTTTCTGTGAAACTTACGTTTCCAATCACGGAGATAACTTAGTACTCAAACACCACTGTTACTAGGAACTGGGAAGGCCTGCAAATAGTAGACGAAACACGCACATACTTCAAAGAATAAGCAATTATAACGTTATTAAAAAGCAATAACTTAACTCACTTAAAAGATTTTTGTGAGGATATTCCGTTGAATGATTCGAACAAATTAAAAGAGGTACATATTGCAGTTTTCCGATAGTTCTAAGTAATCCATGCCAAGGCTAAGGGACTACGCAACTGATTTTTTTTAAATTTATGTAGGCTTCTGCGTCGCCTTATCGTCATGGGGTTACTGAATTCTTTAAGTTCTGAGATTTTACGCAAAGGTACTTCATGTTCCAGATACCCACTTCGCAAAACAAAACTTCACGGTTTCATTTACCGATAATAGGTTAAGACAAACGATAAGACATGCCAATGCCGATATTTCTTCTAATGTCTTCAAGTTTTTGCACAAAACATGAAGAGAATAAAAGAGGGTTTGAATTACTAAAAATTTAGTGTTTGCACAAAAAAAAAATTTTCCTCGGTGTTAATATTTTTTTCAATTAAGTTAATTATACATTTCCATTTGTTGTCAAACAGTTTTTCTATGACACGTAATTTTTCCGAGCTACAATTTTTAAACTAAGGTTAATGTTGAAATGCATAAGTCGGTTTCCAAAATTAGGTTGTTAAATACATAAATAAATGTTGCTTTTTATATTCCGTTAAATTACATTTTTTTATGATTATGATGATGATGTAATACTACCATCTATTGCAGCAAGGTAACTTTCCATAGCAGTGGAATAATCTGAAAAACGATTTGATCAGGATTCTATAGTTGTCTGAGATCATCAAGCTCCTGTATGAAGGGCCAAAAACGTTGGGGGGGGCCCGGAAGGGGGGAACTTGCGGGAAACCCCCGAATCCTTCCTACAAAAAATTACTCCCCCCCCCCACGAAAATAGAGCGGGGGCTTGGAAGAAAAAAAGGGGGGGGGGGGGCCCCCCCCCCTTGGTGAAAAAGGTGGAAAAGGGGGGGGGGCCATCCCAAGTAACATTGCCAAAACCATCCAGCTTTATTAAGTTTTATTAAAGTTTTATGAAAACCACTAGAAATAAAGTCGGCTTTATTATGGCAGCAAGAGATGCCAATAGGTTTCAAATTTTAGTCAGGTTTATAAGGACCTACACAGCTTCTTTACAACGATCTTAAAACCTTGACTTCTAAAATTCCTTTTACTCCTATCAAAGGTTTTATTTTGACTTTATTAACTCATAAAATGCTGTTTTGAAATGCCGTTTTAGGACTCATTCATATTATCTTATTATGGTCAGTTGAAAAAGCATTTTAAAACCATTTTGCCTCCAGTAAATGCATTAAACGGCTAACTGGCATTGAGGAAAGCTACCAAGCGACCAGATAGTTTTATAGTAGCCATTGCTAAGATAAATTGGCTTTTTGGCAAAACTGGGATTTCTTGCAATCGCCATATTGAAAAATATGAAATAATTGAAATGTGGAAAAATAAATAAACCAAATTTTAAATGTAATACAATTGAACTGTAGATCTGAGACAAACTTCGGTATTCGTTTGGATAACCTTATTGAATTTCATCAATTTTCAGGAGTTTCATGATTAATTTACGGAATATATTTCTTTCGATTTTGTTTTTGTTGTTGTAAACTCGCATAATTTCCAAGGCGCATTAATTTTCAGCTCCTATCGTGCCAATATTCACCATAAAATTAAATGCGCATATGATTTGGAGCATGATACGCTATAAAAAAAACTCATTTTGTTTTATACATTTTGCTATCAATCATAATTTCCCGCAACAGTAGAACTTTTTTCTGAGCCATTATTTACTGTTGAATGAATCAGAAGAGCAACAAAGCAAAACAACAAAAACCAACCACGATATCGCCGTGAAGTTTGACAGCTGTGGCCATTCAGCCCTATGCTGGTTTTGATGGCGGCCAATAGGTTTTATGACGGTTCTCAAGTGGTCATAACATCTTTCACTAGAACATTTTCAAAATCTTTATGGTCTTAGAAAGGTTTTATTAATTTGTTTTCACAACCGTCTATAGAGTGGGCCACTTTGTACATATTTCGGCTTTAAAGATGCATAGAGGAGGTGTTGGTGGACAAAACAGTTTTGAATGTAGTGTCATCAACAAAGCCGGGAGGAGTGCTATACGGCTGGAACAGAACTGAAATTGTTACTTGGGATGCTCCCTATACAAATCGTTTTACTTGGGTGCCCTGATGGTCCCTCCCTTTCCCAGTTATATGTTATATAATATTTAGTATATTTTGTACACAAAATATTAGGATATCATTATAGACAAACATGCCAATTTATTCAAATTTCAAACTTAAATGATACATCTAATGGATTGTTACTGAGAAATAAATAAAAATTAGATATGTATCAATATCCTTCTAGTCCTGGAAAAGCTGAAAACAGAATAGATCATTCCAAATATCAAAGATAAAATTTCAATAAAAGATATTATTTTATAAAACATGTTGTAATGTTTTTATGTATACTGTTCTAGTAACATTTCAAAAACAGCAACTGTAGTGATCGAAGAGTTCGGTTTGATGATTTCTGAAATAATAGCTTTTCTTACCATAATATCACTAAACACAATATCAACATGCCAATCTTTTATGCATATAGTAGTTGAAGTTCAGAAGTGCAATTTTAAATCAGATGTTATGCTGAAATGCTGAAAAACAAATTGAGCCCCTGATGCCTGTCATGTTGCTCCAGGCTCTTATATGGTTTTGGAATGCAAAGGTGATTCTAAAGCGTTATTATATTTATAGCATTTTAAGCTTAATGCTTTCACAAATTGCTTATTGCCTGCTCTCATCTCAGTTTTCCAAATGCACTTCCACAGTTATTAATTGAAAGCTTTCGATGCCGATGATTCTAATGCGTGCTGAAATTATTAATAACTTGAGAATGGAAAATATACAATATGACTTAAGGTACACAATCTTCATTCGCACCCCCTCACTTCGCTATTGTCAGATTGAAAACATTGCCCAGGCTACGCCAACCAGCGTCTCCATGTTTCAGCTGGCAGTCTTTTGTGATCATATGACTCGTGGAGGCGTGAGGTAGGAACTTGTGAGGACGAGAGGTCGGTCGCACCCTCCTTCGAAGTTGTCAACTCGCCATTTGAAGCCCTTCCGTTAAATTACATTTTTTTTTATGAGCACAAAATCAATTTTAGCGATCACATAGACGGTTCATCGCAATTTTCAATTAAAATAAAATTAGTTTTTTTAATTGACACTACAAGTATTTAGTGACAGTTAACTTACATACAAAGTCCCATAGAGCGATGTATGAATACTGTTTTTTTTTATATGCAATCGCGCAAATATATCCTGTGTATTAAAATTCATAACATTTTGGATAAACTCAAGCTTCTTAGTTAAATGCATATAGAGAATTTCGTTCAAATAAAAAAGTCGATTAAATTGTTACACATTACAAACAGTAAATCGTTATTATAAAAGAAGTATTATAATCTGAATAAAGACTTCTCCAAATGCTTAAGTGTGAGGTGATAGAGTGTGATATGTATATTGTATGAAAAAAGTCTCACACAATAAGAAAAGTTTATTTGAGGTCAAATCATTAAAAATATCTATTTATTTATATTTATTTATTCGTTCCAAGAGGAACAAACCTTCATGTAAGTACCTTGCTACTTTATACTAGCAGGTCTAAAAATGTTGTCTAAGCTTGGAGCAGATTAAATTATTTTCCGTGTAAAATGTGTGACTTCAACCGCAAGATGTCGCGACTAAGAGCACTCAAAATTCATCATTATTTGTCGTTCAAGATATACTTCCGTTCTGTGCTATGGGCCTATAGTTTCTGAAGATCGTTATAACTTGTTCCGGAGATATACAGATCTCGAATCAAGAAGGAAGTGATACCCAGCGAATTAAACAAGCTTTCTTGAACTGGACGAGCTGTATGAAGTAATGAAACCGAAACCCAAATGAAGACGCAACGTATCCGCCAGACGACGCAGCGAAGAGAAGACGAGCTCGAGCGAAGATTATGCTGTTACTGGATCTAACGAGCTATGTGCAATGCCTGGGACAAAATTTAAATTCCAGTTCCCTTTTGATTTTTGGGAACCTTTAAGGTCCTATAATAACTGTGCAAAATTTCAGCTCGATCGGTGAAACTATATTTTAGCGCTCGCGGTTTTAATTTTCCATAGGGTTTTCTATGGGGAAACATACTTTTTCAAAGAAAAATCTGGTGAGGTGACCCGTTGTCCTCTAAAAATAATTCAATCAAATCAATCTCTGGGAAATCTTCCAAGGAAACTTTTCTTCGAATACCGCAAAGCGATTCGACGCTTGTGGAAAACGTTATTAAGCTAATACTGATTGCTATCCAAACGAGCGGCTCATTGGATTGTTTTTTCTAACAACACTGCCGTCTGCAGCATGGCCTGCAGCATGCTGCTGTTTGCGCAAAGCAACCACGTGGTATGGGGCGTGGAGCATGGAGGAAAGCCGCATGTGAAGAAGGCGAAGTCTGCTAGTAATGTCTGGGCGAAGCTGGAAGCGGCCTTTGAGGCTAACGGGCTTACACGGCGAGTCGGACTCCTAAGGAAGCTGATGATGATGATGATGATGATGAAATACTACCATCTATTGAAGCAAGGAAACTTTCCATAGCAGTGGAATAATCTGGAAAAACGATTTGATCAGGATTCTATAGTTGTCTGTGCTCATCAAGCTCCTGTATGAAGGGCCAAAAACGCTTGGGCGGACCCGTAAGCAGAGGCACTTACGCGAAACCCGCGAATATAGGGAAGAGAATCTCCTTCCAAAAGCAAGTTCACACAGACAGCACTAGAATCGAGCCCTCGAATGACAGAATAAACCCAATAGATGGGGTCGAAGAGCCCGCCCTTGTTCCGCAAAATGTTAACAATAGGGAGGAGGCAGTCCCATGCTCCCTATCCAAATCGTTTCACTTGGGTGCCCTGATGGTCCCTCCCTTCCCCCGTTATATGTTATTTATTTAAAGTATAGTACATTTTGTCGTGGTTATTTGATTGCTTGCCTTGTGTTAGAGAATTTGGCTGAAAGTAAGGGTTTTTATTATTCTTTATCATTGTAACTGTCTGTCAGGACCAATGATAACATTATAATAGCAAGGTTTGTATCTCTGAGTGCATTTAATTTCTAAAATTCAGCTTATTTGAATTGTGAAATGTAATAATCAAAATCTAAATTGTTTTCGATTGTTAGAATCTCTTTTTTGTATGACATGTTTTCTGAATGCTGTTATTTTTCGCTTGGTTCGTTCCTCAACTTTAAACATGGGTTTAAGGCGTGATGTGAAGTAAGTCGAACTGCTTTACAGTAAAGTTAAGAAAAATGTATACTTTTAATTTTGCTTAGGTCTATTTCGTTTATTCCATTCAACACAACCCGAGCAAATTAAAATTCGTCTTGAACTCATTCACGTGAGGTTATTTTATTCTTACTCATTGATGAACCCATTAATATCAAACCTTAGTGTTGTTGTTTTAATTATTTATTTATTTATTTTATTAATTTTTTTTATATTTTTTTTTATTTGGGTGCTTGCTAGCATTCTAGTAGGGTACGGGACGGGTTTTAAGCAGTTTAGTCAGCCCCTGAGACATTTGATGAAGCTGTATTTAATCTATAATTAGAACTGCCAATATTTAGACATTAATCCCTCTGCTTACGTCTGGTCTGTCGGAACATACCTTCAGCAACGAGCATTAGGCTCAGAAAATTTCTTAGCCATGGAATAAAGTTTCCAATTGCAGGGACTTCTTAAGCGCATGCGGATTGCTTTCCGATTAAAAAAATGTTTTCTTCAGCTCCTCAATCTGTACAAAAACTAACAATATTGTATGAGTGCGATTCTGTGCATGTGTGCGAAGGCGAAATTAAATAGGCCAGCTCACGATTTGCTGCAAACGTCATTTCCTCAACCCGCTCCTTGGTTTTTCTCATCCGCTCTCGAAAACAATCAACCAAAACATGTCGATTGCTACGATCACAAACTCGTCTCCTAGCAGGTTATGAGACAGACCTACACGACCAAACTTTTAGTTTGTCATTGATCTTTAGATTGGCAATGTGTATTTCTATTTCATTTACTCGCACGCAAATGTTAGCCAAAGCGACTGTGACGACAAACGGGATGCTTCGTTTAAAAACAAACAAATGCAAGAGATAGCAGGCTTCACGCTACATTGCCGGTGCGCTATATCCATGGTTAACAAAGAAGAGAGGAAACATGGACTCTCTCAAAAGCAACAGTGATGCCATAGCTGCCGCTCAACAGCGAAGCATTATTTATCGTTGGGTACTATTGGACGGCTCCAAAACATATTTTTTATTGCAAATGATAGTGCCAGATGTTGGACAATATAATCATAAGCATAGATCAACGTCCAATGACTGGAAGTAACATGAAATAAATAGCGATTTCAGATTGTATAAACATGTAATAAATTTAACTCAATGTTCAACGTCACATTCTGGCAACAAGCTTAGTTTTGGGAGAGAGCTGATGAAGACATGCTCTCCGGTACACGCGATGCAAATGCAAAATACACAAAGGCAAAATTTGAGCGAATTTCTTCAGCAGGTCAGAAACTGATTGTTTCTAGATGATGTATTTTAAATCTTCAAAATGACAGAAATAAATTGGTAATCAATAATGATTCATGCATCGAATCATTGGCCGAATAGATAAAGCTTATGATCGTATCATTAAAAAGGAAATAATTTGGAAAATGTAGGAGTTATAGACCTATTTCCTAACAACTGACTAAAATAGTGACCCCTGATTAAGCCGTTCCCTACCCTGTTTAAAATTTTCTTTTGTGTTTAGGTCTGATTTTTTTTTTAATCATTGTTTTTTTTCTAACCGAACCTACCTAAATTAATTTATACCTTTTTCTTCCTGTGTCAATTAATCGGCTTTAACTCTATTTTTCAGTTCCTAGTGTTTCTTTTCCAATATTTGTACTTTTTTGATTTTTCATTTTCTTCTTCCGATGTTTCTCCGTCAGAAATTTCGCTATCTGATTCCTTGTATATTTCTTCTGCCTTTTTTTTTAATTCCTCCTCATCCTGCGCTAATCGTTTCCACTCTTCACTGCTTATTTCCCTATATCTACTGAAGTCTTGTTCTAGTGAGTCGTTCCACGTTAGGCTTGGTCGTCCTTCTTTTTTATTGTTGAATTTTAGTTTGTAAGCTACTTTAAGTGGATGTGATTCAACTCTTCTCAGAATGTGACCATAATAACTGATTCTTCTTGCTCTTGCTCTCCTATTTATTGTTTTTCCTTCCAACAGTGTCTTGGCATTAAATTTAATATTTGCTGGTTTCTTACAATGATTAAAAATACTTCTTAATATAAGTTTTTCATAATTTGCCATATTTTCTCTATTTTTTTTTTGTCAGAACTGCCACTTTCCCAGATTTTTGTTAAAAATATTAATCCCTCGTGGGAATTAGGGAAGTTGATATATAAAACAGTGATAGCCCCATTATATATGGCACGAAAGTGGCAGTTCTGACAAAAAAAATAGAGTAAATATGGCAAATTATGAAAAACTTATATTAAGAAGTATTTTTAATCATTGTAAGAAACCAGCAAATATTAAATTAATCCAAATTTTTAACAAAAATCTAGAACTGTTCTACTTGTTTTATATTCATTTTCGCATCGTTGTCTATGTTCGATCTCGGAGGGCACTTTTGCAGCGGAGTGGACTGTATTCGGCAGGGTGGGCGGAGGAGACAAGCGTCAATCGATTCAACTCTTTATGAGCTCTGAAAAGAACTGGGGGGTTTGACGTTGCTCCTTGCCAGGGACGGGAATCGACGAATAATGAACACCGATCGGCTACACTAGCAATAACTTAATTTAATTTTCTTCTGCTTTTCTATTTAACAAATTGCTTGCTGCTGCTGATGTTCTCGCTGGGCGATGGTCGAATGAAAACTGATGATGTGCATGACGCTGCATGCCCCTTTTATAAGAGGTAGTTGCCATTCACCAACGGCGGTTGCTAAGGGGGTGGCTTTGATTTCGACTGAGACGAAACAGTCTATTTGTTGATCGCCTATCTAAGGATGCTGTAAGACATACTCCTAAATATTTTATCCTGTTGCATACCTTAAAAGTTTTTTCAATTAGTACTATTTCTTCTGGTATCTGATCGTTATTGTTTGGAAATCTCAGTAGTAACTGGCATTTGTCGTAGTTTAATTCTAGTCCTATTTCTCCTAATTGATTGATTCCTTTCCCTCTTCTCGACTCTCCAGATAGCTGGTTGTTCCATAATACTCTTGTAACTTCGTCTTTCATGCCTGCTATAACTCTATCAACAAATCTTGTCGGTACTTTTAGACTTATCAGGATGTCTCTAATATTATTCACTTTCACAGTGTCAAATGCTTTTTTGATGTCCAATGCCAATACATACAAATCCTTTCCTGCATTCCAATATTCTTCCATGATTCTCCTAGTGACGAATATGTGGTCTTCTGTAGATCTATTGTTTGTAAACGCTGCCTGGTATAAATCTGGCTCGCCTGCTTTACTTATTAATTGCTTGGCTATCCATTTTGCATATATTTTGTATACTACATTGCATAAAGATATTCTCCTGAAATGATGTGCCTCTGATGCTCCTGTTTTCTTTGGGATAGGTATTTGATTTGATTTCAGCCATTCAGTAGGAAGTACATTTTCTGTGTATACGTTTTGGATTAACCTAATGATTGTGTTCAGTGTTTCTTCGTTCGCATTTTTGATATATTCCATATAGATACGATCAGGTCCTGCAGATTTCCCATTGCTTGTGTACCTAATAATTTCCTTGATTTCATCATCTGTGGGAGGTGGTAGTAGAGGAGTGTAATCATGTTTATCACAGAATTCAATGACCGGCCCTTCACTCTCTTTCAAAAGTTGTTCCCAGACTCGTGTGCTTATGTTTATTCCTTTCTTATGTTTCTGTTTAACAAAACCTTTCAAAAACCTATGTGTCTTTTGAATACGCTGTCCTATGTCGAAATCATTCGGATTTGTGAAGAATTCCCTGATTTCTTTTTCTATGTGTTCTTTGACGGCTATCTTAAATTCCTGTCTCCGGTTCCATAGCCTATATTTGTAAATTTGCATATCTGGATGCTTTTTTGAGATTTTAATAGCTGTTTTTAGCCTATCGAATGCTTTTCTTCTATTTGGAGTGGAAGGTGCTTTAGATACTCTTATTGTTTTGTTGGCTGCTTTCTTCATTCTTTTGACTAAATCTGTATAACATTCCTCGATAGTGTGTGTTTCTGTTTTAATCTGCCCTGCCGTAGATTGCAGTTCTTCTTGGTAATTTTCTTTGATCTTTTTAACCTTGAGTAATTCTAAGTTGATCTTTTTTGATTCTTGTTCGGAGTTTGCTTTCCTCACAATTTTTCCAAATTTCAAGCCTATAGCTAACAGTTTATGGTCTGTATTTAAGTGTGTCGGACTCCTAAGGAAGCTGATAACCACAAACCTCCCGCACTGTGATTCCACGGACACGTACGTGACCCAGAACGTGTCTACTGTTCATCAATTCACCGGCATTGGTTTCGAGATCACAGACGAATGGATAGGAACGCTTCTTCTCGTTGGACTGCCGGAAGACTATCGTCCAATGATAATGGTAATCGAAACTTCCGGAACGAAGATTACTGGAGACAGCATAAAAACGAAGCTTCTTCTAGAGGTGCACTCAACCCGAGCAGGAGTGAATAACTTGATAACTGGCCTTGGTATTAAAGAGCACAGATTAAGAGGTAAAATACCTGAGAACAATACCATAAAATTGTTCCCACAATGTTATGCGAGTACTAAATTGAGGTATGACAATATCAAAATAGTACCTCTCAGGTATTCCCAGGTATCCGAAATAAGTAGTTTTGTTATTCGAGAGAGTCTCTCGGAGAGACATTTTGCTTGCAATTCTTAGGTATTTTGCTTAGGTATTTTAACTCTTAATCTGTGCTCTTTAATACCATGGCCAGTTATCAAGATCAAAATTAGGTATTCATATGTTGTTGTCTCTGGCTCGGGAAGCAATGAAAAGACAGCGTTTGTTGGAAGGAAGACGTTTCCGAGCAAGCAGAAGCATGGTACGAGAACCGAAGCGAAATCTGCAGAGCAGAGGCAGGAAGGTAAAAGACCAAAGTACAAACATTGACATAAATTCGGGCACATTTCAAGACAATGTCCGATGAAGAATGGTTCAGCGTTTTGTACGGTTCTGGCAATCAATCAAGGCGGCAAAAACGACCGATGGGTATTCGATTTTGGAGCGTCGGTACAGTGGTGGCTGCTGATCAAGCTGTGATGAATATCGAAGCTGAATGTTGCTGAAGTTGTAACAGGTACGCCAAGCGTACGTTGTATTCATATATTGTAGGGAAACTGCCCCCATATTAATCTCATTGTTCCTATATTCATCCTACGATTAATCAAACAATTGGGTAGTTGAAGGATCGGTTTCGTTTTCTAATAATGTTTGTTTACGTTAAATAACTACAACAAACATTACTAACTAATCCTTCAACTGCCCAATTGTTTGATTCATCGTAGGATGAATATAGGAACAATGAGATTAATATGGGGGCAGTTTCCCTATATAGTTTTTTCATAGTAATAGGTGTATAGTAAATTCATTTGTTCATTTTATTCAATTAATTAAATTCAAACTTTCAATAGAACTGTCGAGCACAACTTCCATTCATCAATATCACTGATAGAGAATTCGTACCCAACGGTAGTTCCATTATGAGAACCAAACTTTGGAAAGCAGTTGCGCCATTGTGTATGCAATCTCACAGGACACGACGTTACGCACTATGATCCGCGTCGCGGGTAAGAGAAATGCTCTCACGCAACTGTTTCGGATTAATGTAAAAAACGGTTACTTTCGTTTCCTTGGAAATCGTGGAAAAGTGGGAAGGCGAGATCTGATGCAATCTGTAAAAGCGAGAGGCATGAGACTCGAAAGAATCAACATTTAAGATTTTATTTTTATCATTCGGGTGTCGAATTTCCGGTAGCCCATCCTTAGACTAAAGGGTGTACGGAATCAAATTGAGACACACACAAATATTCGGCAAAATTTACCCGTTCAACCAATTATCTTCAAACTTTCAGGGAGTAAAATAATACATGTTATGAATATTTTCCCATTTTTTTTTTATTCAATTTTAATTCCATATCCAAATCTACGAACCTTCTTCTTTACACTACTCTTTCGAGTAATGGCACGAGGCTAAATCCGGCCAGAAAATCGTAGGACCATCGTGTGACCTCAGAAGAGGAAGTAGACACTTTTGGAGGCATTCCTTTAGGTACACCTGCCCATTGACCGTTCCTGTTGTCACGAATGTGGTGCTCCGCTTTCCACAATTGCTTGCCAAATCATATATTTTTTGGCAAACTTTGACATCTTCTGCTTTCTAACGTCCTCAGAGACATCGAATTTATGATGAGCAGTGAAAAACTGGAGCCCCGGAAGCTGCCGGAAGTCTGCTGTTACATCATCCTCTCATCATCCATAACGAGACAATGTGGTTTCGTCAACATCTGGGTGTAGAGCTTCCGTGCTCGTGTTTTACCTGCCGTATTCTGCCGCTCATCGCGATTAGGCGCCTTTTGGACTTTGTACGTGTGTAGTCCTTCACGTTGTTTCGCATCTTGCACGAAAGTTTTGGTTAGATTCAGTTTCTTCGCCACACCTCGAACTGAACTGTTGGGATTCCTCTTGAGAGCTTGAACTACCCGTTTGTGATCCTTCACACTATACGGAGATCCATTTTTGCCACTTTTTTCTTTCCGATCGATGGTCAAAAGTTCGTGGTACCGATTTAAAACACAAGACACCGTAGAATGTACCATTCCCAGCTTCCTGCTGATGGCACGATGAGAAAGATCCGGATTTTCGAGGTAAGTGCTCAACATTTCTTTGCGCCGCAGATGTTCTTCCGACTCCAAATTCGCAACGATTGCACATCTGCTAGTGAAACATACACAGCGTAAACAAATACACATTGAACTAATTCCACCCAAAATTTCAACAGAAAATACCCAACGAGTAAAAAGTTACAGCCATTTAAAAGTGGTGCAATTTGATTCCGTACAACCTTTATTTATCTGAGGACTGGGGCCTTTCTCGGCCATTTGCCTGGAGACTAGAATTAGTGTTTTTGCCTTACATTGAGCTAGAAGCATAAATCAGTGCTAGAAGTCAGTTACGCTAGTGAAACAAGAAAGCATAAAAAAAGGTAAAAGAGTAGAGGAAGTAGACTTGGGGCTTGTGCGTGAAGTGCGTGTTCTAACTGTCCGTTATCGAATAGCCGATCGACGGTTTTCTATTAACAGTCGGATTATTGGGTTCCATCGCCTACATTTATCCTTTGGGATCTCCGTTGGCAAATCTACTAGCTAACCGTTCATCCAGTCAACAGGGACCGCACCGTCACGGCCCAAATCGCCAAATTCGTGGAAGTTCTATCGGGCTAGATTTCACCTTATCAGAACTGTAACCGGCCAGTACCCATTAATGGCTAAAAATGCGGTTTGCAGTTACCACTCGGTCACATTCACCGTCTGCTAGAGAACGGTAACTACGCCACGCCGAGCACGTTGGTGCCAAACCCCCGTCTACTTCGCTGCGTTGATGGAATACCTGGCCGCTGAAGTACTCGAGTTCCATTGGAACCATGTTCTCCCCGTCAACTAAGTATCCAATTCGGGAAAAAGTCGCCCGTGACAACGAGACAAGAATCAATCAATTGCAGTTGGCCACCCGCAATGACGAGGAGCTGAACCAAGAAAGAAAGCCCAAGTTCAATCGCGAACCATGTTTCTCACCCGTCAACTAAATCCGTCTTTTTCAGGACGACCAAATCAGTTTGCCAATTAAAGAGTTTGTTTGGTTGAATTTTTCTCTTGTGCTGTTTGGAATTTCAATTACCGCGCCCCGGCTGAATATAGCATTGCTTTAAATGCCGCGTACCGGGGTAAATGACAAAGCGCGTTGAACAACCAACGAACGAAATTCAAGAACGGATAATTCGAGCCGAACTGCAAATTAAGGTTGTACAGCGAACGTTAAGTGTATGGGAATTAGATGGGAATTAGAACAATTAAGCGATCTAGATTGCACATTTCTGCGTAGTCCTACGTCACCTTTGCGAACAACCCCATTGGGCTGTACCTTATAGTTTTTCAAGTCGTTCACGGTCTCCTGCTTTGGTTCAGAAGTTACTGGAATTCATTGAAATTATATCCTATGAGGTCAAGCCAACGAAAGCTATAATAAGATATTGGCTAAAAGGTTGTCGTTACGAATAAACACAGAAATACAAATACAAATATAGTAATTGCGATCTATTATGTTTGTGCTAATGCTCATTATTCAATATCACAACTAAAAACAAATCACGAAAAATGGGTATTTCATTGGGTATTGAAAAATGGGTATTTCATGGGTATTGAAAAATGGGTATTTCATACCCATTTTCCATATAACAAACATTTTAAAAAATGGGTAAAAAATACCCGATTGCCTCACGTACAGGCTACCCATTAATGGGTAAAATCGTTATACTCATTAAAGGAGTTAACCCACTTAAGTTTGAAATGGGTGATATTTTACCCATTAATGAGTACTGGCCAGTTACAGTGTACTCAGAGGATTACTACTTCTGACAGCTAAATCATACACTGAAAGAAATGCTTATGTTGACTCCAACAATTGACGCGACCGACTTACAAAGAATGTTCCCAGACACGCTTTACAATAAAAATCGTTAATAATCATGCCACATATTGCCACATTTGAGTGTGCAAAATCCACTAATAGTTCCGAATACGCCGCCAAAACTCTAATCAGTGTGTACGAATCACAAGCCTTCGTGACAACCTCAACTCGTAGTGAAGAACTAAAACTGCAACTGTAAATGGTTATGATTAAAATTTTAACACCACTCGCGCGTTTACCTCTGTTCTCAACCTCAATTCAACCGAATCCCTCTCCTTCTCCCATCTAAATCCACGGCTATTTTCCTACTTATGAATGTCCTCCAAAACATCAGCCCCAAGCCACTGAAGCCACCCACCACTCCAACCGAATGTAATGGCATTTCAGCATTAGTCAGAGCTACAAGACCCGACCGGCCCCTTTCCCAGGGGCAGTTAAAGGTAAATTATTATCCTATCTGCAGGCACGCGAGTCAGTGATTAAAGGAATTTGTAGTAATAATATGCTGCCACACTTCGGAATTCTTCGTTTTGATTGTTTGACTTGGTGGCGACGTGTTTACTACGAGTGTGAAAGGTGACAAATTCCACCCCAAAGGCTCACCTACGACATTCAGGTAGCCCGTTTGGCTCTTCATCGGGTCGGTGTTGATCTGGCACATGTACCAGCCCTTGTCCGATTCCTTGATGTCCTTGATGCGCAACTGCCAGATGCGCTGCTCGGTGTGGGTCACGGAAACCCGCTCGCTCTTGGTAATTACCAGCGTTTCGATCGTCAGGATCGTCTGGGTGTCCACCCGAAGCCACGCGACCTGTTGAAAGAGGAAAGCTGAGATCAATCAATCTATTATTTGCAGGTGCGCTGGGTGCGTTTAACCTTTACAATTAGTTTAATATTCTACTTGGATGGCGAGGTGAGAGGCGTAATTGAGCGGAAAATTACCTTATATTTGTGTAAATCGTGCACCGTGCACGTCATCACGCCTTCCCGGCCAACCGGAACCGTCACATTAGAAATTGGCGCACTGAATTTGGGATCAACTGTGTGTTGTGTTTGTTGGCGGTACACCAAGTAGGCGGTGGAAGCAGCAGCAGCAGCAATAGAAAAGAATAAACAGGAAGAGAATAAAACGTCAATTAAATTCCTCCAGCCCTCGGATTCAACTCGGTGAAAAAGTGCAATATTAGTTCCGTAGGTTGTTTCGCCGGTTGGTACTGCAGCGATGCACTTTTTCTTGAACTTATACCGTATATTACCACACTATCCATCACATTTTTGATTCTCGGATAGAAAAGAATGAAAGTTCCGAAATATTTTCCGATACCAGTGTAATCGACGTAAGGAACGTGTTTTCATTCCTCTTTTGATTATTGCATCATTAAAATGCAACCTTTACGGTCCTTCTCAATTTCAGCAACCAAACCCCCAAATGCAAACACCGCAAGCCTCCCGGTGTCGTCAGACGTCTGACTTCCCACCCGGAAGCGGTGGCCAACCGTAATTATAGTTGAACCACTTCTTGTGCCGCCAGAACCTTCACATGTATGCACCACCACCACCACCTGGGATATAGTTATCAAATGAACAACTTTATGACCGCAAAGCGAACGGCGGTGGTCGGACGGTGGTGGCTAATAAGTGCAATAGCGGCAGAAATTGATTGATATAAGCTTGCTTCCTACCGCCGTTGTGGACGGATGAAGAAAGCGGTGCGAGGATCGGCGGGTATTGGGTTTGCGGTTTTCTGAGATCACAGGAGTTGAGCTGATTCTGTGGCTGCATGTGTTTGTGTGTTTTTGTAGTTATAAACCGATGACTCGTGGCAAATTACTGACATTTGCCAATTTTCCCCTTCAACACAGAACTTGCGACATTGGCGTGGGAGGATGATTGCCAGGTTGGTTGCCACGGGCAACCGTCAACTTCGTTCTAAGTAGGTAAAACAAACTTTTGAGATTCAACGTTCGGGGTTAAGTTTTCCGCTGATTAGGTGGAAGATGGTTTGTTTTCAACAGAAGGGGGGAAGTTTGATTCTAACGTGGTGATTCACTCACTGTTAACTCACATAGAAAAAATATGAATTTTAACAGACGCGTGAAATTTCTTCTCGTTCAATTGCAAGCCAAAGTAAGCGTAAACAACGAAATTGTTGGAAATATTTCGTACATCGAACAACATTGTTTGCAATCTTCCATACAATAGACCTAATGTAGGCGATAGCCTACTTTAATTTACATGAAAGATCCCATTAATTTGTGCAAAATCTAGCATTCCTTTCACGTGCATTAGATAAGGCAGAAAATTTAATGACTCTTTCATAATGTGAGTCGATTGAAAATATTCCTTGCAGTTAGTTGCATTCTTTAAAAAAAAAGGGTTAGTTATGTCAGTGACATAACTGCATAGTTGACTCAAGACTCCTTCACAGAAAAAAATAATGCATTTTAACAGGCGCGTAAAATTTCCTCTCGTTTAATTCCAAGCGAAATAAGGCATAGACAACGAAATTGTTTGCAATCTTTCATGCGCCATATAACAATGTTTGCAATTTTCCATACAAAAGGCTAGATTCAGGCGTTATCTGGCTTGAATTTACATGAAATATCCCATTATTTTCTGCCAAATCTAGCATTCTCTTTATGTGCATTACACAATGTAGAAAATTCAATGTTTATTTTTATCTGTGTTGATAATGTGAAGAAATTGATGGAATCGAACTAATAAATTTCTATCTATTCAGTTTAAAATACCATGAAAACATATGCTATTAGTGTGTGTGGCTTGGTTCTACACGAAAATTATGGAACTCAACTCTTTATAACTCCTGAAATAGCCCTAAAAAGGGCTGTTTGGTACTTCGTTATTCGGTGTTCCTAGATTGTTCCGAGTAGTACTGATAATTCTCGAGAACCATGTGATGATTTGGTAGACGGTCGAATGGGTGGGAGTTGATATTGATTCTGTTTTGTGGAAGAAAAGCAAACACAGGAAATAACCTACACATATTAATTGGCAAAAATCCAGGTGAAATTCCACATAATATTCATTTGTTCACACATTTATAGAACCTCCTGAGTAACAAAAGTGAAGTTTATGTGGCAAATGTACACATAGGAAATATGTGTGGTTAAATAGGAAAATTGCATTTTTTTTTATGGTAACCTAACTTAACCGCCTATTCAGCATATTGTTATT
>JAHHFK020000670.1:0-118399 GCA_024533555.2 Aedes koreicus
ACACAATTGTTCCGTTCAATTTTGGCCGGATTTGGCATCTTGCCATTACGGAAAAAGGCCATGGAGTGGTATGCTGCCAGCAACGTTCAAGTGGTGCCCAAGGACCAGAACCCTCCCAACACACCAGAGCTCCGCCCAATCGACCAATATTTGACCATCGTCAAGCGGAACCTTAAGAAGGCTCAAAAAGCTGTTGTGAGCGAGAAACAGTTCAAGGCAAACTGGCGTTCTGCGGCGAATAAAGTGGACAAGGAGACTGTACAAAATATTATGACAGGTGTTAAACGAAAGACCCGGCAATTCGCATTCGGTTAAAAGGAAGCTTAGCTGAATATTTCTCCTGTATTCTGTATTAACTGAACTTGTAAAAGAAAAAGAATTTAACATATCAATAAAAACTTTGATCGACTCACACACATTACTGTTTTGACCAAATTTTGATCGGAACACCCTTTACTGGAAACGTTTGCCTCCGTGCTTTCTCAAATCTGCAACTTTTGGGCATTGTTTTGAACATCGATGAAGAATTAATTGTGAGATTCCGAAATATTTTTATCGCCATTAACTTTGCCGAGAACCAATCAATCCCGGAAAAGTTTGATAAATATTTTGCATTTAAACTTTGATACTTTATCTACATAAAGTTCTCTATTCTCGCTGGAGAATTGGGTATGCATTGACCAAGAAGCAGTTAAAAAAATCAAACAAATCATGCTCGAAAACAATCAAGAGTAGACAACTTACATGATGTCTTCATTCGTGCCCTGAATTAATCAGACCCATACATCAGTTCAATTTGGATTGCGAAAAGGCGGCAGAAAAAAACATCTCAGGATTATCCAGACATCGTGAAAAGTTTTATGATATTTGAAGACTCTACAGACAGTTCAATGGCAGATACTATTAACTGCCATGCATTGGAAGAACTACTGAACGCTGTTGGTGAAATTGAAGAAGAATTTGTTGGTGATTTTACTGAAATAGAATGATGTGTGGGAATTTTTTTTAATTATTCACAATTATTTTTTTACTATAAATGAATGAGTTTGACCTTTTTCAAAAACTGGTCATTGAAATGTTTGTTAAATTCTATTGACACCATATTTTGATCAATCAAACTGCAGAAAACTAAAAAAAAACTATGGGAAAACAAATTGAAATTTTCTAGATATTATAGGTAATTTTAAATCAACAAAAGTTAAGCCCTTAGCTAACGTGCATTAGCAATATAACATTAACAATAAAATCTCGAAAATATGATGTAAATATTTTTGTCCGCCTGCTTGTATGAAAATCCTCCATAATGCGATATACCAGTGCATGGTGTGAATGAGAATGTTGAGCTTGCTTTAGACTACAATCAAAATTGACTTCGATGCTATTTTCGATTTTATTTCCGTTATTGACTGGGACATTCCTTTTGATGGACTGAGTACTGATGAAATGGCTGAAACTTCCAGGTTGTACTGAATAATTGGATTGATACGAATTCCATATTCAGTTTCGTTTAATTTACTATCGTCGACCTGCTGTTTCTCCTGCATGGAGCACTGCTTAAACATGAAAACTAAAACGGACACGAAGTGCTTCGCAGCGTGAAACTCCGGTAATAACGTTCTCGGGAAAATAGGAGATTTTTACTTGATGTGTAATGTGATGTGATGTGTGATGTGTGATAAGAACCCACCATCCGTGCAAGGATTACCTATGGCTGCAGGACTATTCTCCGCAGGTTGTTCTGAGAGAATAGCCTACGTGATGGCTTCTTGTAGCAGGGTCAAAGCCGATCTCAGTGAGGACCTTCGGAAGCCTACGGCCAGAAAGCCGCGTGTCTTCGCATGACAAGGGACTGGCGACTCCACGAACCCTTGTCCAGTCAACAAATCCTTCGACTGCCTTAGGCTACCCCCCTTGGGCAATCCCTGTTATATAGTTGTTAAAGGAACAGTGGAAATTTTTATATAAATGACTTATAAAATAAATAAAAAATAAAAAGAAAAGTCTGAGATCAAATTGAAAACTTAATATGATGTTATTGATGTTGCTGATTATGATTACTCAATTTGCCATCGTTTTGGTCGTTTTTAACGGTTAAAAGATCATAATTGAATGCAAAAAAATGTTCCTATGACATCAAACCGAAAACTAATGCTGCTATCAGTGTGGGCAAATGGAAAAGTAAATTTGATGTACATTTCTTTCATATGTCATAAACAAAATGAGAATTCAATTTGATGTTCCGCCGGTGCAACAAAAACAAATAATCAACAACTTGTTTAGTCGTTAATTTGCTGTCAGATGGCTCTGTCGAAAACAAAATAACAACAACATGTTCAGATATAGATCTGCTATTAACCGGTTCTTGTGAGAACATCTTTTGACTTCAAATTCAGTTGTTTTTATGCTATAAAACTGTACTATCAATAACATGTTTTTCTTTGTGTTATTTTTTATTGAACTTTTTATAATAAATAAATAAACCGGTGATTTATGCATCAATTAAGGTTTTTATTGTAATCAATTTTCTTCAAAATTAACAATCGATTCTGTACCGATCTACGGAATCACTTCACGGTAGTACCTAACATGAATAAAGCGTACAAAACAGCAAGTATTACCTCAATACAGTAACAGTATTAGTTAATGCAATAAAAAAACTTGTCCATCTACCGAAGCGAATAACAATTTAAAAGTGTTAGTTCATATATAACTGTACCTAAGAGCAATTTTGGCATATTTAATATAAATCATTTAGGGTTAAATTCATTATCAAATTAAAGGAAATTTTAAAAATAGTAGGGAATGGAATTCATTAAGTTTAGACAGTTAGAGACCAATAATTTGATCAATCTAGTTTGAACGATATCGGTTGAAGTTGCTGATAACAGTCTGCATTAATCTGTTGCAATTTGATGCAACCTTTTTGGCTACCAAATCGTCATCGTGCAGCAGAAGACGTCTTTCCCTGAGGCAATCTAAAGCAACAAATAATTTAGGAAAAATACTAAATAAATCAAAATATGTTTACTTATACATTACCGTTAACAAATTTCACTTTGTTAGTTTCCAACGCAGTACGAACAGGAATCGTGTGGTTTGCATCATCTGCTGGATCATCACCAATTGGTTGTTGATTTTTTTAGCACGGCCTTTCGGGTTGTTTGATGTACGTCCTGTCACTGATCTTCCCACGAACCCTTCAGGCCATACTGCAAACATGAGCAACTTGACAAAGATATAATCGCTGTCTTTCGCTTCTGTAGACATCTTCAGTATCATATTAGCACTTGGACAATCTGGGAGTCTATCGATATTTTCAAATGGCTTATGCGTCAAAGGCAGCAGCTTCGACAACAAAGCTTGTTGAAGCCTACCATGCGACCACTCGAGATTCTTGATCCGTTTCTTCAAAAACATTATCTGTTTCCGAGATTTGAGATTCTCAGTCTGCTGATTTGCCACTTCCACTGCCAAACCGCAAGAGCATGCTGAACAAAAAACAGTAACAGGATTAAAAACTTTCTTGTAGCTTGTGTAGCTTTTCGTAATTTAGTTTGTATTAGATACGAACAAGTCGATGAAACAAATCACTGACAATTCAAACTTTAAAAAGTGGAGATATGCTCCCGAAAAATGGCTCGCTTTACTTTTCATTAATTAGGTTTATTTTTTAAAGTAATGCGAGAATTATTCCGTGAAAGCTGTATGATGTTCAATAAAATACATACCTGAGTTGATTGTCGTTGGCTGGCTCGATGTCAATCCTTCCACAGTTTCGTCCAATTCCTTATCGTCGTCATCACTGAAACCATACATGTCGCTTTGAATATCAGAGTGGCTCGAAATTTCCTCGCAATCACCTGATGATAGGTTTGTACATTCAGTTGCAGGTGCTAATTTTGAGGTTGTTGGTTTTCCGGAGCTAGGATTCCGAGAAATAGTGGCGCACGGTAAACCAGTTTGATCGGTTTTAAATTGTAGAGATTTGCTCGTACCAACTTTTGATCCAAAGGGAGGACATCTTTCCTGTGATTTTACGCCTGTTTGGCCTGTTGTTATTCGTTTTGAATACTCTGGATATGGTGGCAGTTTAGACGAAGAGGATTTGTCGTTGGTTTGTATTTTATTGCCGAGTGAGCATTCCTTTCTTTCTGGTTCGAGTATGCCGGATCTTGATGATCTCTAAGAAAAAAAAAATAGGTTATGTATTACTTCTCAGATTTATTGTTGAATTGACTTACCTTCAATTCTGGAACCTCTTCCAGCAGAAACTCGGCGTTTTTTAAGTTAGACAGCTTTAGCACACGTTTTTTTGACGCCGAAGTGCGTGTGCGGACCATTTTTTTAACAAAAGATTCTGGAATGTTTCGCGTCCTCAACAATCACTCGAATACGAATCATTGATCGCTACGCTAAGACGCAATAAAAAACATTCATAGTTCGAACTCAAATGCGGTTGTCTTGAATTTGCATTACAGTAAAACTCCACTATCATTAATAAATAAATGTTGGGCTAGAACACTCTGTATCAACAATGAAAGATGACATTGAAAGTAGAATTCAGCTCACAATGCGTTATATTTATGTGTAATTGAATATGGAAACTTTTCGCCGTTCGAACTTAAACAAATACACTGGGAGGAATATTTAACTCATATAGATGGAATAGACTGTTACGTAATATAGTCTACACAGAATTGATCAACTACTCTTCTATGGCAAAATTCAATCACGGTTGATAAAACCAACTCTAATTGAAGTTTCATTCGCTTAAACGGGGATAAAAAAAATCTTTTTTCAAGTATAATCTAGAGAAAATTTTAGAATGTGACAAAACTGAGATAATTCCTTGTCGATTTTGCGTCGAATATTCCCATATCAAATATATGAACAGATTATTCAGGAAAAACGAGAGCACTATTACTCTATCGACACATAAGCGAATTCATATGGATAAAATAAAATTACGTAGAAGTTTTCTGTCGTGCAGGGAATTAAAATTCACTTGGACTTCAGTGCATTAAAAGATGATTTTCAATTTCTAAAACAATATACATGACTTACATAGTAAAACAAATAAACAAACATAATGAAACGTAGAAATGCACGTCATCATTACATGATGAAGGATTATCACGGACGGAAATATGTCCGCAAGGTATGTAATTTCTTATAATATAAATCGAATTACATATAGTTCCTACTCATTCATTTTAGCCGGTCGCCCGAGAGCACAACATTAAGCAAAACGTAATGGAACCTGATGCAGATTTACAAACGACGATAGAGTGTTCTTCTAGTGAGTCGGATTTTGGTGGATTTGATGACGTCGATAAAAGTCTTGATGTAAAACTGGCTTTCATGAAGCAATTATTTTCTGCTAAGAACCAGGAAAATCTACTTCATACCGATACTACAAACATTTCGGCGCCAGAAGAAATCATGGAAGTCAGTTCTACCAAGGCTGAAAATTACCTCGTAGATCAATTATTACAAGCGAAGGATAACTTTAGATCAACTAATCGTTTGAGCAAACATTCAACAGATGATAGTGATGACTATTGCACAAGCTTAGAATTTGGTTTGTCAGATCACAGTAATAACAACAGTAATAACGACGTATGTCAGATGAAAAATAAATATAATAAATTGACTCACATGTGAGAACTAAATTCATTCGTTATATTTCAGGATGCATTTGGACAGTTCAATAAGCCATTGCAGTTCAATATTTCGATGCAAATAAGCGATGTTCTGTATATGATACTAAACTTTTATATAAAATATAAGTTGACACAAGAAGCTGTTGTGCAGCTTTTAAAAATGGTCAATTTGATTACCGGTGTAAAAAACTGTCCAGAAAGTTTTGAGGCATTTGCTGCTGTATTTCCTGATCCTTATGATTCATACCGCATATACTTTTGCGTTGAATGCCAGTGTGAATATGGCTCCACTACTCCAACTAAACAAGCTGTATGTTCAATCTCAGGTTGCAACTCAACCAAGTTTGACTATTTCAAGGTGCTCCCTATAGAGAAACAAGTGAAAGAAACAGTTCTGAAATACAGAGCAGAAATACAAGAATATGAAAAATTTATTGAATCAGACAGTATCTCCGATATTAGTAACGGTAATATGTTTACAAAACTCAAGGAAATGGATGACGGAAAATTTATTACTTTATCTGTCAATACTGACGGAGCAGCAGCATATCGGTGGACGTTGAATAAGCCGTGTTACCCAATTTTTGTTGTAATCAATAATCTACCACCTCGCTTACGCTTCAACAAACACAACATTATCCTTGCAGCAATCTGGTTGAGCAAAGGGGATCCTAATATGTGCTTATTTTTTAAACATTTCTGCAAGGAAATGAAAAATCTGAAAAATAGAGTAGTCATAAATGAGGAACGATATAAAGTAGTTGTGCTACAGACATGCTTAGATACAGTGGCAAGATGCAAAGTGCAGGGAACTACCCAATTTAATGGTAGATATGGTTGTTCATTATGTCTCCACAGCGGAAAAATTGTAAACGGGAATCAGATTCGTTATCCCATCATGCACGCTAAGCCAAGAGACCATAATGCCACTCGATGCCTTATGAAGGAGGTTCATGAAACCCATGTTCCGAAACTTGGAATAAAGAACTTATCAGTATTCCTCGCTGTCCCCGATTTCGACATTATATATGGTAATGTATAGTATAGTAATTATGTGCACAGTTTGTAAATATCTTTTATTTATTTCAGGCTTTCCTCCTGATTATATGCATAATGTTCTCTTAGGTGTGGTAAAACTAATGTGGGAGTTATTCACTGCGACATCCAATCATAGCAAACCATTCTACGTCGGATTACAGCTTAAAGAAGTCGAGCGACGAATGTGTGGTATTCGTCCTCCAAGTACCTTTTCGCGCTATCCCGGGAAATTAGATGACATGAAAAAAAACAAAGCTGCAGATTGGGAAAACATGCTTTTCCACTATTTTTACCCTTGTTTTTTCAAGATCCTTCCAAAACCGTATCTTGATCATTTTATGCTACTATCGTCATCAATTTTTCAATTACTAGATTTACATCTCTCTTCAAAACAAATAGATGCGTGTGAACAAACTATTACAATGTTCATAAGCAAATTTCAGGAATTTTATGGAGAAGAATATATGGTATTTAACGTCCATTTGTTGTCACATTTGCCAGCGAGTTGCAGGAATTTTGGTGCATTGTGGAATTTCTCCTTATTTCCATATGAAAATACTAATGGCGTGGTTCTTCAATACAGAACGGGTAATAAACATCCCGTCATTCAAATCTGTACTAAATATGTGTTAAACAGAATATGCCAACACAAAGTAGCGTCAAATTCTGAAATAAAGTTGTGGCATTCCAAAATATGGATGAGGAAAAAAAAATCGACCTAACGTATGATCAACGACTGTTATATATTTTACCAAAAGATGTTTGTATTGATGTTGATGTACAGGAGCGTGAATTTTCTTATCATGACCGAATATTTATTGGCAACATGCAATTTCGAACAAACAGTTCTTGTAAAAAACTTGGCTATGATGATTCATATGTTTATATAAATAGAGAGTTCTTCCGAATAGAGCAAATTCTAACGGCTAAAAATAATGTGACATTTATTGTTGCCATGAAACTTAATACAACGAAATTGTTCAACAACATGTTTTCATATTCAGTGACCAACACTTTGGTTCTAAAAAAAATTTACAATAATTTTCGACAATGTATTAACGTTTCCATAGTAATGGATGAAAATGAAATGAATTTTATTTCAATTTGTAAATATAGCAGCCAAGTAGATTAAATTACTCTATATTATTGAAAGCATTTACTTATAAAACAAAAATATGTTCAGGAATCCATATTATATTAATAAATAATTACATTGCTTTTCCTTCGATTTTATACAACGCAATTTTCTTTAAAAATCGTGAATATTAAAATACAGCAACTTGAAAACTTAATTTGTTATCAAACTTGAAGATTGAATAGTGATATCAAATGATGTTATCAATTTGATACTGACATCAACATTTGTTTTCGATTTGCGATCATTATGTTCTCAGACTTTTCTCGGTCATGTACATCGCATAAGAGAATAACAGTAATCAATGAAAGAATTACTGAATTATGTGACACGCTAACCCCATAACGGAAATCATTATGTTCATTTCTAGGGACTTTTTTCATTAGGGCGAATCCAACATTGATCTTTGATTACTTTCTCTTTCATTCATATTTCAACCACCTTTACGTTTTTCATTCGATTATTTATAGAGTATGCTAGCGAGCACTGTTGTATTTCGATCTGTACTAAAAAAAATCCATCAAAAGTTTCATAATGGCGCTCTAATAAATGAAAGAGAGCGAGACATGGAGAATCTCTCATTGTTAGATTCGCCCTATTGAAAATTTTTCCTAGATTTATCAAATCGACTTTTTTTTGTATTCATCTGTGGTCTATATATTGCATGCACTCCTTAGTCGAGGCGCACACTGATGTGGCGGAGATGTGGCATATGCTAGCATGTCAAAATATCTTGTCGACGTTCGCCTGAAGTCACAAGACTTTGGATCGATGTACATGATGCATGATGTCACACCTCCGCCACATCAGTGGGCGCCTCGACTTCCATTTGAGAGGCTATAGACTTGTTCGCGAAAAAGGTGTTGTGAAATTCGGATTACTGCAACTGTTCGCTAACTAGGCTATAGCCCAGTTAAAAAGCAAATAAACTTCATAAGCGTTTGACATTTTGTTGTCAAAATTATCAAGGGGCATGTAAAAGGCATATAAGGTTCGTGGAGCAGTGAATAATTGTTTTAATAACAAATACGATGAGTGACTCCATTTTTTTTTAACGAAATTGAAGCGCAATCCCATACAAACAGTCAAATATTTTGAACAATGGGGTGCATAATAAGCTACATCGCAATAACGTATAAAAATATAAAAGCATAAAAACATTATTTAATATGCCAACGAAAATCTGATCGAAAACACCATCGAAATTTATTTACATTTGAAATATCAGCTCAGTTATACTAATGACAGACATACAACCATAGACTAACTCTAAGACCAGTAGGTCCCGAACAAATACGATTTTTTTCTTGGCTCAGTCAGTACTAGCACATCGGTCCCAAGCTCGGTCCCAAGCTTAATAATACGCCCCTAATAATGAACTCACACGAACACACTCTCAAATATTCTGTCAAAATAACACAGCAAATCAAAACAAAGGCGCAAATATGTATAGTTAGGTGCTGGCTTCAAGGTGTACTTCGGACCAAGGGGTTCTACAACAGTGAACCAATTGCAAATTGCTAGTTGCATATTGATTGTTGGTTCAAGTTTGCTGCTGGTCCCTAATGCTGGCGCAATTTGCGATGCTATTCATAATGGGCCTGTTCATAAACCTCGTAGACTCATTTTTGAAAATCTCAGACCCCCTCTCCGCTCGCAGACTTTTCCCCATACATTTTTTTGAAATTTTGTATGGAGCGTAGACTTTGAGAAAATCCTGAATCTAATCGTACAGAATTCGGAAAATGGCAATAAAAAAATTCTCTTGAGCGGTTCGAATCCTAACAGCTTGTAAACAAGCACCCTGTACTGTCAATAAAGTGAGGTTCACAACGTCTCTGCATAGAAACAACTGACATGGGATCATTTTCGCTAGCCGGAAACTGAGTTGGGTGAAAATCAGTTAATATCGTCGTATATTTTAACCGTGTAGACCGATTTGGGTGGATCGTATACCCATATTTGGAGAGATTTGAAACAGCGTGTAAATCATACTGACATTTTTTAAAACCATCAGGCTTAAAACTCTGTTTACAAAAAAATCCTCTCTTTCGAAGAAGTCGCCGAAATTAACTGTATGTCGGAATTTTATCATAAAACAACAAAAATCTTGACGTGATAACAAGAATAATATTCAATATTAATTTTATTTACCCACACTTTGATTTCATGGATACTGCAAGGTAACATTATTTCAATCTCTGAAACATAAACCACCGGTTGAGCATATAAATCATACTTCTTTACAGAGATAACATAGTGAAATATGCGCTTGGCAACCAGGAGGACAACTTCTGTAGGTTGTGTTTTGCCAAAGCGTTCAAACTTCGGAACGTCTTTCCATATGGTGATGACCCACACAATGAACTATTTGATAAAATTTGCACCCTAGCTCTCGTCAAACTGGACAACAAACGAGAGCCAGAATGTTGTGTTTGCTTTCGCTGTATTTCACACCTAGAGGAATTCCACAAGTTCCAGCGCCAGTGTGTGGAATATAATCGATTGTTGTGCCAAGCTCGAGGTCAAGATGACCAACAGCATCAAGCGGCAGATGTATCAACGTCAAGTATAAAATCATTAAAACGAAAATCAGATGTAGATCCATTTGAATCATCCGCTCAAGATTACGAAAATGCCCGTGGGAGAAAACGGAGATCAAAGGCTCCGAAACGATACTCTCCTACAATTAAAAAATCGGGACGCAAGGCTGTGAAAAAAACCAAGCAAGAGACTGATTCAGAAGAGAGTTTTGTAGAAGATACAAGCGATTCGGCTGATGAGTATAAACCTATAAAGAGGAAAGCTGCAACGAGCAAACGTCCGTCTCAATCTCCAGTGTCGAAGAAAAATGTACGGAGCTCTAAAAACGATAACATGAATCGATCTTCGTTGAAAGTATCAACAACTGAAGCTCCAAAACGCAATCGGGCCAAAGCCAGGGTAAGCAATTTGTTTTGTGACTGGAACTGGAACAGGAATAATTAACTATACTTTCAGGTGATAACTTCTACTGACTTCATCGTCAACGACGCTGGACATGGAAGCATCAACATAATGGCTGGTGGATACCGTTACTATAAGTATCGTTACTATAAAACAGGATCGGAAGTGCGTTACGGATGGCAATGTATCGAGCCAGATTGCCCTTCGCAGCTCTATACAAGTAGTTTTACGAAACAAAAAATTTACTGGAGGGATAAATACTATGAACACAACCATACCTCGGACAATGTGGAGGAACTTATGTTCACCAAAGTAGAAGATACAGCACAAGAAGAACACGAGGAGGATTTCGGAGATTATGAACTGGTTACCAGTGGTCGTGGAAGGCATACCTATAAGCTGATGAAGTTTCCGAATGGAAGAGAAACACTATTCTACGGTGACCATCGACATCGTTTACTGGTCGAGCGGGTAAGTTGATAATCGTGTAACATGATATGCAAATGACTTGTCGAATCATCCGTTTTTTGCTTGAATTCCAGGCGGACGAAGTGAAAATATTTGGTTGCACCAGTTCATCTTGTAAATCAGTGGTCTATATGTCGAAGGATAACGAATTAAGGATCTATTGCGGCAGTTTCACCAGCACTGAAGTAGCAGCTGATTCGACATACCGAAAGACTTCCAAGGTGATATTATACGAAGGTAATCACTTCATTTACAGCGGTAGGAGGCTTGAGAATCGAAAATGCTCGGTTTACCATTGTTTCATGCGGAAGACTCTCGACTGTCCTTCCATAATCTACTGCACCAAAGATGACACAATTGTCACATTGCAACATCAAATAAGACTGCCACATAACCACTCACCCGATGTTGTCAAGCTTGAAGAGGGTATGGTGGTTGTCGAGGCACAAAAAGAGGCTCTTCCGGTAGAATCAACAGATTACCATATCGCGAAAAACACGCTTAAGACCGATTTTGTCATCTTCGAAGGCTTACGTTACAGCATTTCAAATACCAGAGTTGACGGCACGAAAACCTGTCGGTGTCTGGAAGCTGAAAACTGCGCAGCATATATCTTCCTGCTACCCAACGGAACGATCGTCAAATACAATAACTTCAACGAACACAGCCATCCGCTGCCCGATGTGCCCAAGAGTATTTACGAATTTGATTACATCATCGAAACACAAGACGTGGTTTCGAAGAACAGCGAGAGTACACTACACCGATGGTACAAGGACTATGAATACAAGCGAGACTACAACAAAGAGCAAGGGTTTTTCTACTACCGATGTGTAGAAAGGACCAGTGGATGTTCAGCGGCATTCCTTACCAACGAGGACTTTAGTTCTGTCAGAGAAACTTTCGAGCATCATAACCATTCGAGCCCGCAGATCGAAAAGGAACAGCGTAAAAGCTTGATAACGGTCGAGGGCAGTATGGACTACACAATGGACACAAACGTAGATGGTCACGAAATATTGAAGTACCAGGGTAATCGGTACTGCTATTTTTACACCCACAAAGAGGGGTGGCGCGTATGGCGGTGCTTTGGCAGTGCTCGTTGTCGGTCAACGCTTTTTCAGGATCCTTCTGACGGTAAGCTTAACGACGTAGAACGGTTTGCACATGTCCATAATGTGTCATGGAAAAACAGTAACAATAATGATGAAAGCGTTACTGTAAAGGAAGAAGAAGAAAACGTCAATTCCGATAGTCAGGAAAGCGTAGATTGGTTTTGAGATAATATTGATTTTTGTTTAAATAAATGCGCCACCTAATTGCACGCAAAAAGCCTAAACAGTATTTTTTCAACCGGAAGTACATCGAGAATAGCTTACGTCGAATCAGTCACATGTTGGATTTGACTTTGACATGTTTACGTTTACTTCTCAAAAACTGAAGTTCAAAGGGATATTTCAAATGTTGTTTATTACCGGACATGACTAAGAAAACTTTTCGAGCAGAAGAAATCAGCCAGATACGGACCAAGACTAGTTACCCTCATGATTCCGATTCATGAAATGTAGCGAGGTGGGAATTTACTATTTCACATCCATGTAAACACTACGTACACCTGTGTACGCGTCGAAACGTAGCTCAACCAGGAATTCTCCCGAATAACGCGCTTCACGTTGCCGTATTTCCTCAGTACTGACGCTAATTAATTTTCCGCAACCTCCGCGCACTTATATTGTATATATTCACCTGCTTGTGAACCATGCGGTTTGTTTCTATTTGCATGATGGAAAATCAAATCCGCCAAATTGAAAGTCAATGCATGTTGCTTTATTCGTCCTTTTGTTTGCACATTTCTGAATGACATAGCATCAAAAAAGTGCTGAGTTTTGTGTTACCTATCAAAATGCGCGGTTTTACTCCGGAACTACGAAAAAGTATCGTGCACAAATGGTGCACTGTGAGCGGACTCTCCTTGAGAAAATTGGCCAAGGAAGAGGGTGTAAGCGTCGGAGCGGTACGATCTGCGATTCGAAAATATAGAGAACAGTGTACGTTTGAAAATGCGCCGAAGAGTGGTCGAAAATCCGGTCCTGTTAGTCCGGATATCGATAAAAAGATCAGGGATGCCTACAAGCGAAAACCAGCGGCTTCCGTTCGGGATGTTGCGAAAAAACTAGGGACCTCTTCGAGTAACGTCATGCGTGCCAAAGAAAGACTTGGGCTAAAAACATACCGGAAGCAGAAAAAAACCCAAAAGGAACCCAAAACAGGCCGCGTCCGTGAAACCACGGGCCCGCAAACTCTACGATTCGTTATTGTGTAGAAATGCTGGGTGTAAATCAATGGACGATGAAACGTATGTGAAACTAGATTACAAAACGCTTCCCGGACCACAATTTTATACTGTAAGCGAAGACAAAGCCATCCCCGAAACGGAGAAGGCAATTTTTACCGAAAAATTCGGTAAGAAGGTTAAGGGGTTGGCAGGCAATATGCGAGTGTGGTAAAACATCTAGTCCGTACATCACAACGGAGACGATGAACACTCAGAAATGCGTTAAGGTATTTCTCCAGAAGCGATCAGGCAGCACGAAGGTCAAGTAGTGTTCTGGCCTGATTTGGCGTAATGTCATTACGCAAAGGACACTTTAGAATGGTACAAAAGTCAAAATGTATGTTTCGTGCTGAAAGACATGAATCCGCCGAACTGCCCGGAGGCACGACCATTCGAGGCTTTTTGGGCTATAACCAAAGCAAAGCTTCGAAAATTCATAAAACCAGCGGACGACATTCAAAAATTTAAAAATTATTGGCCAAAAGTGGTCAAAATTGTGGGAAGTACCACTGTGCAGAAGCTAATGGGCCATGTTAGAGGAAAAGTTAGGAGTCTTGGCTATGATTAAATAATTTGATTAAACGAGAGTAAAATATCATATAAAACACAAATACAAATATGATTTGCCAAGTAAAATTATTAAAACTAAAAAACATGACTTTTTGTTATTTTGAAAGTGTGCTTATACTTTCTGGAACAGTCTATAGATACGGGATCGATGGTGAACATTTTCTCATCGGAGAATACGATGATGGTATGCTTCTTTTTTAATGCTGACACCAAACGTTTCGAGCGCATCCAGCCGTAGTTGTTTGATTCAGTCCGTTACAAGGTGGCGCTTTACTCTTGTCCTGGACGAACATTTCAAGTCATCTTTGACCAACCGTTGCATGGTACTCGGGAGACGCGACGATGCATGGTAGTTTTTGGAATATTGGCTTCCTTAGCCAATTTCCGGATCGATCTGTTAGGATTTCGCCTCACTTTGCCTCTCACTGATCTGATGACCTTCGGTGTGTGAGCGAACCGTGGACGGCCACTTCCCGGCTTCCGTGGACGTGGTCCATCAAGGAGTGAACGTTGGATACGGTAAACGGTAGCCAGGTGGCATCCCACAATCGTTGCAATTTGTTTTACGTGCTTTTGGGCGAGCAGCAAACTAGTCACAACCTGCTTTGCGTGCATTTTTCTCAACTTTGTTACTCGCGAACCACTGTTTTGTTTACATCGTCTCAGAGTATACAGCAGATGATTACACACACGCATTAAAATAGTAAAAATAATGTTTAAAGCTACACAAAAATAAGTATTGAAAACTTTCGCATTTTTTTATGGGACATACTGTATACAGTAGCAGTTGTCGAGAAGCAGACTGTCGCCTGTCGCGTCGGCAGAGTGATCTCCTCTACCTGCTTTTGCGGACTAACAACGATACGATACTAACTCATCTTCTGAAGCATCTAATACCACAAGTACAAGAAAGCAGCGCTCGTCTTTTGGTCATACAATAGACCCTGAACGGATATTATAACAACCTGGACGAACTGGAAATGTTGGTAAAACAATTAACGAACAGCCTAGCACACCAAGAAATCCACCATGTGATAGCAGCCTATATGAGCCCTTCGGTATCCTGACAGTACCGATAGACCACGAAGAAGAGAAACAACGTCTACTAATCCATGACTTGGCCAACCTTTCCTTCGCCGATGTGAGTTTACCTGCGGACATACCAGTAGTGGCGGTCAAAAATAAGTATCCTATTGCTGCCACGATTGTCTCGATGTATATGACTTGCCGCAAGGAGCCCGCTTTCAGAAGTCGGCTAGATGAATGTTGGGAGCCTCTTGTGGAACCGATCCTCCTAATGGGGAACGCCAACGGCGACCACAGATTCTGGAGGAAATTAACGTCCAACCGTCGTGGCATCGATATAGGAGATAACAGAAAGCAGCAACATGGTCCACTTTCACACGCGATGTTTCATTAAGGTGAAACTGGAGGGAGTCCTTTTTCTATATGATTTATAGGTTAGGTCAATTATCACTTCACGATTTTGTTAACTAAAAACCACAAACAAAACAAAACAAACAACACTGAAATTGCTAACCAATGGATGCTCCAGTGGAGCAAACGATCCACTCAGCGAAATAAACTTTCGATATTCATAAAATTGCATTATGATTATTTGCCACAAGAAATCATAATGAATTTCATTAATTTACCTTATGAAATATATTGATGTTGAAAAAAAAAATGGAGCAACCTGGATTCGAACCTTGAACGTTGAGGTTATGGGTCCAGTGACTTGAACACTAGTATATATCAACACTTGTGAACAGGGAAGCTTAAAGGCGTACAAGAACAACGTCGTGTGAAACAAAATTCATTCATAAGTCAGTCCTATGCAATTTCAAAGCATCTTTCATAAGTTGCACCTTATGAAGTTCTTAAGATTATTTGGCTGAGTGTAGTATTTGAGGTTTGTGCTCAGAAACCTTCGAAGTGATATATATATCACTTAAGCTTGTAGTACACTGTTTGTCCAATAGCCAAATATTTGGCATAGGCAGCTAGACAGCTGACAGATATCATAGATGTATGTCAGATGCCTATCTGCCTACACAGAGGAATTTGATAGTCAATTTTACCATTATTGGGGGTAGGGATGATTATTGCAATATGGTGTTTTTGAACCGACTATGATAATGGTAAAAACGACCATTAAAAATAGTTGATTCAACATTTGCCATAATGTGGTATGTCTTGTTCTGTAATAGTAAAAATGCAAGAGGGGGGGATTCGCCTTTTTGTGTTGGGACGCAGGAAAAACTTACATCGATGACTCGGGTTGCGCTCCACCAACACTCGAATTGGGTTGACCTTGTCCAAGGTCGTTGGGCTAGAAGTTTATGGCTCCTGATTTTAAGTACGGCCGGAGGTTTCCGTGTTTCTTCATCAATCACATTAAAAACACTCGCGGTTAGATTGAAACATACGGACGATTAACACTACATTTATTTATTCTTAAACTAACACACATTTTTTCTTAATACTAACACTTTAAAATATATCCGCGTGAACGGTCCCACGTCCACGTTTTCCTTCGACCTGTCGAGATGCTACTGTTGATCCTGGTCCAGCGACGGTCATCAGATTGCCATGAGCATCACATGCGATGTTATTCGATCGGCTTCGTGACTCGCGAGAGTTTCCGATGCTGATCCTCTCGAAAGTAAACTCACCACTGCAGACGCTTATGGGTGACAACGTTGTTGCTCTGAGCAGATAGATTGCGCAGCAGAGATACTTCGGCATCTAATCTCTCGCTCAAGATACTCGTCTGCGGAAGATCCAGGCCATTGTGTTACACTGATAACAATGCTGTTGTTGATGGTTTAGCTTTGCGGGATCCATATTTGCAGTGACTGAGGGTCCTGTTAGGGTGACTGGGGGTGCAATCAGACATCCTCACCCACCCAGGAATTGGTATGATTTCTGAAATGAAAGAAAATCCTCTTCGGCAGGAATGGGAAAGGAAGGGTCTTCAATTTCGCTCTGTTGACTGCTGATCAGGCTGCGGATCTGGAAATGGTAGGAGGCACAGCTTCTCCACAGCTCTTTTTAGATCTCCAGTGCTGGTTTTTAAGGTAACTACGCGGACAACCCCGTCAGTCCCTGGGTGTAGCTTGGAAATCCTTCCCATCTTCCACTTCATAGGAGGCACATTTTCGTCGCGAATAACTACCAGTTGTCCTTCTTCAACTTTAACTGGACATTTCCAGCGTTTGGTTCTACCTTGAAGTTGACATAGGTACTCCCTACGCCAGCGTTTCCAAAAATCCTGAAGCTTTCTTTGCATTAATTGATACCGATCCAACCTGTTCATTGGAACTGATTCCAGTTTCTGTTGTGGTAGTGCATGCAGAGAGGTGCCAACAAGGAAGTGTGCCGGTGTTAACGGTTCCAAATCATTTGGATCATCAGACATTGCAATGAGGGGTCTTGAATTCAGACACCCCTCGACTTGAATTAGAAGTGTGTTCAAATCTTCTACCGATGGAGATGTTTCTCCCATGATCTTAAGCAAATGATTTTTGGCTGAACGTACAGCCGCCTCCCACAGTCCTCCGAAGTGGGGTGAGCCGGGTGGGCTAAAATGCCATTGAATTCCATTATCGGTACATTCCCTTGCAACGTTTTCGCGATGATCGGAGTTCTTCAGCAACTGTAGTAGGTCCCTCATCTTATTTCTAGCCCCAACAAAGTTGGTTCCATTGTCGGAGAAGATGTCCTGACATTTACCTCTCCTGGCAACGAAACGACGAAGGGCTTGAAGGAAGCGATCGGTGGTTAGATCCGTCACCAACTCTAAATGTACGGCCTTTGTGCAGAGACATACGAAGATAGCTACGTACACCTTATTTATCGGTTTACGTGGCGCTGGTCTAATGTACAGTGGGCCGAAATAATCTACACCGGTTTGTGAGAAAGGCCTTGATACGGTGACACGCGGTGAAGGCAGCTCACCCATGAACTGCTGAATTGAAGAAGGTTTCGACCGAAAACACTTCATGCACTGATGTATAATATGTCTTGCTACGTTTCGTCCACCTAGAGGCCAGAATCTAAGCCTGAATACCCCGAGTAGCAATTGCGGACCGGCATGCAGAAGTTTCAAGTGGTAATGTTTCAAAATCATCCGAGTAAACGAATGTCGAGCTGGTAGTACCATAGGATGTTTTTTATCATACGATTCGGTTGAATGTTCCAGTCGACCACCGACGCGGATGACGTTATCGTCGGATATATAAGGATTGAACCAACGAAGTGGGGATCGCCTGGAAACTGTTTCGTGCCTTGCTAAAGCCTTCCACTCATGAATGAAAGCCTCCTTCTGGACGCGTCGGACGATGGTTAATTCTGCCGCTTTCAGTTCTTCATTCGAAAGCGGATCTCTTGCTGCTCGATCTCGTGCCTTAAGAAGACGCATTAGGCGCAACCAATACGCAGTTCGTCTAATTAGATCTGAGTAGGATGAAAACTTTCCCAAATACCATTCATTGAATTCTGCGTCTAACGAAACTGTACAAGCTACCATGGTTCGACGTCGCTCCTGATCTACATCCTCCGCAGGTAGTTCTGTTGATGAGTGCGGCCAGTATTTACGATCTTGCTATAACCAATCTGGTCCTTCCCACCAAAAGGTATTTTTCACAATGTTTCCTGGCAAAATTCCTCTAGAGATCAAATCGGCCGGGTTCTCCTTACCCGAAACATGTAGCCACTGTGATGGTTTAGTAATAGCCTGTATTTTAGCAACACGATTCGCTACAAACGTAGTCCATACATTTGGCGCTGCCTGGATCCATCGCAAAACACAGGTTGAGTCTACCCAGAAAAACGTTTGAACAGGAATTTTTATCGATTCACAAACCTTCTCGAACAGTTGTACAGTCAAGAGTGCTCCACACAGTTCCAACCTTGGAATGGACTGCGTCTTTAATGGCGCTACCTTGGATTTTGAAGATAACAGCCGAACCTTCAGTCTTCCTTCTGCATTCTGACTCCTGATGTATACACAACCACCAAATGCCTTGGTGGATGCATCGGAGAAGCAATGGATTTCGATCAACGTTGCTTCCGGAATCATCACACAACGATCGATGCGAACATTGTTCAATAAAGGAAGTTGGTCGTAATAGGCTCTCCACATCTCACCCACCATCGAAGGCAGAGGATGATCCCAATCCAACGCCTGGTTGTTTTCGTTCCGAATTTTCCAGAGAAGCTGCATAATTACCTTGGCTGTAGTGATTGCTGCGCCGATTAGACCTAGTGGATCGAAGAGAGTGGCTATCACCGATAGAACTTGTCGTTTGGATACTTGTTCATTATTGGTGACAGGTGGAATATTAAATTGGAAGCCCAGCTGATCGCTATTTTGCATCCATGTCAATCCAAGGGTTTTAACAGCTGAATCAGGGTCCAAATTAATTCCTTCTGACGTCCGAATTGCAAGATTGTCTTCGGAAACTCCTTCCAGCACTGCCGGGTGATTTGATGTCCATTTTCTGAGCCGAAATCCTCCTTTAGCAGTCATTTCCGCCAGTTGCCTGCGAAGTTCACATGCCTCTTGTACTGTGTCGGCTCCCGTTATCACATCGTCCATATATGTATCTTCGGTGACTGCCCTTGCAGCTAGTGGGTAATGCAGTTGTTCGTCCATTGCCAGCTGGTTTAAGGTGCGTGTTGCTAGAAAAGGCGCTGGCTTCGTTCCATATGTGACTGTGTTGAGCTCATACATGTTAACTGGATCCGCAGGGTTGAAACGCCATAGTATACATTGAAGATGTCGGTCATCCTGTAGAATGGAGATTTGCCGGAACATCTTCTCAACATCGGCCACCAACATTATTTGCTTCATGCGACTCCGAAGCATGATTGACCGTAGATCCTCTTGAACAATTGGACCAACTAGTAGAGCATCGTTGAGCGATACTCCAGACGACGTCTTACACGACGCGTCAAAAACCACCCGGACCTTAGTAGTGGTACTAGCTTCTTTGATCACGGGATGGTGTGGTAGAAAGCAGCGTTTCTTGGATCTCGTAGTATCCTCTACCTTGGTCATGTGTCCCAATTGCAAGTATTCTGCCATAAACTGGTGATACTGATTGCGCAAACCAGTGTCCCTATCCAATCGGCGCTCCGTACCTTGAAGACGCCGAAATGCAATGTCCCGTGACTCTCCCAGCCTGGAAACTTTGTCTGCATCCTTTGGCAATGAAACGGAGTATCGTCCGTTGGAATCTCTGTGAAGCGACTTCTGGAAAAAATCTTCACACCTGTTTTCCTCCGGTGAAAGAACTCTCAAACTGCCAACCTCTTCAGAAGTCCAAAACCGAGTGATGAGCTGTTCCAAAGCTGATGTAGTTGCCATATTGCAATTGATGCGTGGAGCTTCCGATGGTTTAGTTAGACCTCCGCATACCACCCATCCGAACACCGATTCATTTAGTGTCGGCATTTGGTTTCCGATATGAATTTTTCGACCGGACTCGAAGAAATCGAAGAAGAACTCGATGCCTAACACCATGTCCACAGTAGTAGGGCTGAAAAAACCGGGATCGGCTAGGCTGATTCCATCCGGCATTATCCAGTCAACCGTATTTACCCTTGCCGTAGGCAAATCCACTGTAACCTTTGGTAGTACGAGAAAACTTATGTCTCGGGCGTATTCCGTAATTCGTGAGCACACCATTGCCTGGATCCTGTGCTTCACCTTCATTGCCGATTGGCCAATACCCAGCACTGAGATGTCCACCTTCTCTCGATGCGTCGTTAGGCGTTGGCTCATCCGTTCGGTAATGAAATTGCATTCAGAGCCGGAGTCCAGGAGAGCACGAGCTGGGAGCTGGCTACCCTCGTCATCTTCCACGATAACGACCGCAGTAGCCAGAAGAACTTGGGAGGAAAATTGTTGAGCTGCTCCAGAAACCGATGATTCGGTAGCAACCATGTTTACCACCTGGGTAGATGTAGGACCAGAAGGCTCAACAGATTCCGATGGTGCATGAAGATTATTACTTCCAGTAGCAGTATTGGCGGTCGTTGATCCATCCTTCTCCAACTTGAAGCATACGAGCGTATGATGACGACGCTTGCAGCTACGACATGAGTACTTAGATTGGCATTCTCTTGCTTGATGACCAGATCTGAAGCAATTTCGACACAATGAATTAGTTTTCAGCACCGCATCCCTATCTCGCACTGACAACTGTTGAAAAGAAGAGCATTGATAAAGTGCATGGTTCTCCTGACAAACAGCACACCGCCTCGCAGACGACTGCACCGATCCGCAGCTCGCCTTCACCACTGAAGATTTCTGCTTAACTGGTAGATGAGGTTGATGCGTTCCCTTAGTGTCCGATATCCTTGCTGGCAGCGATTCCAAGATCTGAATCCGTCGATGCATGAAATCGGTGAGATCTGCCAACGTATCCTGGTTCTTCGTAGAGGAGTATTCCTCCCATCCTCTGCGAGTGATTGGATCCAATCGTGTTGTCAGTAGGTTGACAAGAAGAAGGTCCTTGTACTCTTCAAGTTTGATCACCTGATCCAAACTTTGGACAACTCTCTCGAATCCATCCATCAGAGAGTGCAAGTCCACTACTGACTCCTTGGACAGCGTTGGCAGGTTGAACAAGGCCTGCACCTGACGCTTTCTCAACTGTTTGCTGTTGTCATACCTCTTTAGCAGCATGTCCCATGCTACTTGGTAATTTGACTTGGTTATCTTCAAGGGATCAACTAGGCTTTTTGGTTCACCTTGAAGACAACCCTTTAAATAGTGGAACTTCTCCACTTCCGGAAGGTCCGCCTTTCTATGGATAAGGGAAGTATACAAATCTCGAAAGCTGATCCATTCGTCGATGTTGCCATTGAATACTTGGAGCTTGATTTGGGGCAAACGAACATGATCCAGTGTACTATGCCCGTGTGACAGTGTGTCGTTTCCTCGCATTGATTGATCAGCTTCATCAGGTCCCTGCAGCTCCTTAGCTTTATCCATAAGGAAAGATTTACAATCGTAGTACCTATCGCTATAGATTAACCTATCCCCATCATATTTCCCTTCCTCATCCTCAAATTCGTCATGAGCTTGAATCTCATCTAAAATCGCACCATATTTCTCCCACAATTCGTCAGTCTTGTTTAGGCGTACATTCACCGCACTAGCAGCACAGGCCGGTTGGAAATTCTGAATGAATCTCCAGATGTCGTCCAGGGATGTCTGTATATTCTTGAGCTGGACTCTCAATAGCTTAAACGTTGTCGGCTTCTTATCCCGGGGAGCCATGGTTGATGAACGTCACTCGTGGTCCGATAAGAAAAGAAAAGGGATGGTGTAGTGATCGAAAAATCCGAGGCTTCGGCGAACATATACTGTAAAAGCCTACCTAGGGCAATAATGTGCTACGCAGAAATCGACTACACCTCATCCAATAAATCACGCCACGACAAATCGCCTCACGATTGGGATCAGCTCACATAGAATCCGCTTACAGCAACACAGCAACCAGTTCAATTGATGGGAGAAGAGGGAATACACATATGTAGAATCCGAAAGTCCTAGCTTCGACAGACATATACTGTAGAACTCACCTACGAGAACTAACAGCCTTCCAATTGTATTCCAGCCCGTTGCAAATTCCAAGCCTTAATAACAGCAAACTTGTCAAACAGCACTCAACAACGATTATTTGTGGGATATTCAAGAAGAGGAAATAGGCATGTAGTATGCATAGATTGAAGCCTCGACTGGGCATATACTGCTCAACTAACCCGGGAAACCTTAACCAGCATCAATCCAAAGCAAACCGTGGAAAGCAAGTGCAAATAAGTCGTTCGTTATGGTTACGAGCAGTTGAACTCAAGGATTTGTAGTCAATAAATTGAAGAGGATGGATTTAATTACAATGTGTATATTTCTGTGTCCCGCTTCGAGTAATTCATGATTAGGGCCTAAAAGCCATTTGTAAACAATGACTTTAAACGTTGATCTCTCACGAATCACGAGAATCTCACTATATCCAGCTACTCCATATGGTAGAACTAACATTCTTCTACCAGATGCTGCTTTCATTTCACGAGAGTGATTTAAGATTCAAGAGAAATCGACCTTTAAAGTCATTGTTTACAAATGGCTTTTAGGCCCTTAACATGAATTACTCGAGAATTCATCAATTTATCCTATGATAAGGATCCATTCGATGGATGTCCAAGCAAACCGACGCTATCGCTTTGGTCCTTTTTCAATTGGGGGGGGGGGGGTTTCTTTATGTGCGGGGGGGGGGGGGGGGGCGGGAATTGTCCTCGAGTATGATGGCGATCGCTAATTGTATCCAAGAAGGGTGTTGACTAGCGGCATGCAATGGCGTCAAAATCTCGTAGGGTCTCCGCATCCGATTCCAACTTCCTTCCGTGCTTACCCGGTCCGACCGTATCCGGTTCGAAGGACCAAAATGTTGGGACGCAGGAAAAACTTACATCGATGACTCGGGTTGCGCTCCACCAACACTCAAATTGGGTTGACCTTGTCCAAGGTCGTTGGGCTAGAAGTTTATGGCTCCTGATTTTAAGTACGGCCGGAGGTTTCCGTGTTTCTTCATCAATCACATTAAAAACACTCGCGGTTAGATTGAAACATACGGACGATTAACACTACATTTATTTATTCTTAAACTAACACACATTTTTTCTTAATACTAACACTTTAAAATATATCCGCGTGAACGGTCCCACGTCCACGTTTTCCTTCGACCTGTCGAGATGCTACTGTTGATCCTGGTCCAGCGACCAGCGAATATATCACTTCGAAGGTTTCTGAGCACAAACCTCAAATACTACACTCAGCCAAATAATCTTAAGAACTTCATAAGGTGTAACTTATGAATGATGCTTTGAAATTGCATAAGACTGACTTATGAATGAATTATAGAGATATAGAGAGAGACTTGATCCAGAACACACTTAGTTTTTTTCGCCGAGAGTCCAACTGCCGCTTATCTCGGCATTTCAGTTAACTGAGACTCAGTGAATAAATTACTGAGATTCAGCTAACAATTGAAAATTTTGCCGAAAATCAGCTAACAAACAAATATTTGACAGAAAAATCAGTGTATGTCCTTAACGTATCCTTCGAACAGGTTACATTGCACCTGAACCGGTGGTCAGACTAGAACTACCGAATGCCATTCCGAGACACGATTTAGCAGACAAAACGCAATCGTTCGTAAATGATATACACAAAAACCAAGCTGTAATCGACCTATGGGAAGTTAGCGCACTCAATAGTCAACTAGAACGTTTCAACCCGGAATCCTAAGGATGTCGCAACCCTTCTCGGTGAGCACAGTACTCTTGTGTCATTGGGGGCTACTGCCCTTAATCCAGGCAGACCAACAACGTAATCATCGAACACACCAGGACATGCAGTTGACCACTTGAAGCCCATCTAGATCACCTGCTGAATTTCTAGATTGATTAAGAGGGTGATAAATCGGAGGTTTTTGTATTCCGTGGCAGAAATACCAATGTCGGCTCATTGAGGCTGGTTTATAACCGCGTATGGTTGCATACAGTGACCGGCATAAACAAAAGCCCACTAGTGTTTTCGGATTTTGACTTGTGCTATAATTTTTTGATCAGAGTTGTATGCATGGAATGATTTATAAAATATTGCTTTCAACGTTCTTATTGCATTGAGTTCAATTCAGTTCATAACAAAACATGCATGAAAAGGGTGAGACAAAAATTTAAAACCACATTCAACTATAAAAAACTAAAATTATAATAATTATAGGAGAAAGTTATCATTAGCAATAACTGGTATATTTTTCCTTTTCCTCAATGACTTGTTGCAGATGTTTTGGCATACTATCAGCAAGAATCTGTAGATGCTGTGGATTGATTTGATTCCACGCTTTCTAAAGAGCAACAAAATAATTGTGACTTGTTGCTGACGCTATCTTTAATCACATTGGGGTCCATTCAAAATCGTCTATAAATTTTCAATGGGATTAAAATCGGGAGGCTGTATATAGGGCATATGCATTACGTTTTATGCATCATTGAAGTTGGATTAAAGCTGAAAAGAGCCCCACTAATATCGATTTAATATCATATCTTTTATCATGCCACAAGACATTGCTAAGGTAACATTTTTGCATTGGTAATGCATCAGTATATTCTTAAAGCTAATCTATCGCTTCATTACTTGACAACTGTTGAATTGATGCGATCCCGCATGAGAGATGTTGATTATGGGTTAAATAAGTGCAATAATATAATGCTTGTGGTTACTTGGGCAGATTCCGCCAAATTCTCCTTAAGGATGTCAGTATTAGCAACACCCAAGTAACCACAAGCATTATATTATTGCACTTATTCAACCCAGAATCAACATCGGTAATGCGGGATCGCATCAATTCAACAGTTGTCAAGTAATGAAGCGTTAGATTAGCTTAAGAATGTAGTGATGCATTACCAATGCAATAATGCTACTTTAGCAATGTCTTATGGCATTACAAAAGATATAGCATTAGTTCGATCTTAGTGGGGCCCTTTTCAGCTTTAATCCAACTTCAATGATGCACTAGACGTAATACATATGCCCTATATATACATGCTATTACAGCCTCGTGATTACTTGGGCAATCAATATGAAACTACTCTGAGTAAAATTATATCGTTATACCGACAAATTGAATCATGGTCAGGATGACTTTCGCATGTAATGGTTACAATAACCATGAAAATGGTCGATCAAAATTCCATAACGACCGATTCAAATGTGCAGAGATCCCATCTGTCAAAACCTATAGAATCATTTTATCTAGATAAAATTAATTAGTCCAGAATTGCTCAGACATAAACCTTCTCATCAAGTTCTCAAGCGTGTTCGTAGCTTCAATAAACGTTCTCAGCGAACACGAAGATAGATGTCAGTAATATGATTGGAACAAAAATATTAAGACATTTTCTATTGTCATTCATGTCGGTTTGTCGGTGGTTGTACCAACAATCAATGTGCAACTAGCGATTTGAAATTGTTTTACTATTGTAGAACCCCTAGTTCAGAAGTACACCTTGCAGTCTGCACCTTGCCATGCACTCTTGCGCTTTTCAGTACCTTTTGGTACAAGTATCTTTGTTTTTGTTTTGATTCTCTATGTTATTTTGACAGAATAGTTGAGAGTGTATTGGTGTGAGTTACGGTCTTAAGGGCGAATCATTAAGCTTGGGACCGAGCTTGGGGCCGGTATGCTAGTACTTCTTGAGCCAAAACAATATTCGTTTTCTTCATGACTATCCACCCGCTGGTTGTACCATAGACTAACTCTAAGACCAGTAGGTCCCGAACAAATACGATTTTTTTCTTGGCTCAGTCAGTACTAGCACATCGGTCCCAAGCTAAATAATGCGCCCCTAATAACATAGACTAACTCTAAGACCAGTAGGTCCCGAACAAATACGATATTTTTCTTGGCTCAGTCAGTACTAGCACATCGGTCCCAAGCTCAATGATTCGCCCCTAACAACGTAACTCACACCAACACATTCTCAAATGTTGTGTCAAAATAACATAGTGAATCAAAACAACAACCAAGATACTAGTACCAGGAGGTACCGAAAAGCGCAAGAATTATTGCAAGGTGCAGACTGCAAGGTATACTTCGGACCTAGGGGTTCTACAACAGTGAACCAATTTCAAATCGCTAGTTGCACATTGATTGTTGCTAATAATGAACTCACACGAACACACTCTTAAATATTCTGTCAAAATAACACAGCAAATCAAAACAAAGGCGCAAATATGTATAGTTAGGTGCTGGGTTCAAGGTATACTTCGGACCAAGGGGTTCTACAACAGTGAACCAATTTCAAATCGCTAGTTGCATATTGATTGTTGGTTGTACTCCTTTAGTCTAGTACGTGTTTTTTGGTACTGGATTAAAGTATTTGACAGTTCGTACAACGGTCAGCGTTGTTTGTCTGTCATAAGTATTACAGTCTGCACCTTGCAATAATTCTTGTGCTTTTGGATACTAGAATCTTTGTTTTTGTTTTGATTCGCTGGATTATTTTGACAGAATATTTGAAGGTGTGTGTTTGTGTGAGGTACGTTATAAGAGGCGAATCATTAAGGGGTTCGAGCTTGGGACATATGTGCTGGTACTTCCTGAGCCAAAAAAATTATCCATTCTCTTCTTGACTATCCAGCCGCTGGTATTAAAGTATTGACGTCAGCCTTCATTGTATCAAAAATTCGAATCAAATTTCACACACCAGGAAAACAGCCCCACCACATCACGTGGCCACCTCCGTGCTTTATTGTAGCTTGAGAATTACGATTCTTGCAAATGAAATTGCTCGTCCTCTTTCCACCACACTTGCTCACGTTTTTTGTTGGATATTTCAAACTTTGATTCGGCGGTCCACAAAACACGTCTGGGGCTATTCATAAACCACGTAGACTTTTTAGGGGGGGTATCGGTTGACCAAAGTCTACGCTCCATACAAACATTCAAAAAATTGTATGGAGAAAAGTCTACAAGGGGGGGGGGCTGAGATTTCCAAAAATGAGTCTACGTGGTTTATGGACAGGCCGATGGATATGGATACTCCGTGTTTTCGAGCAAATTCCAAGCGTTTAGCCATGGACCCAAAAGTCCGTGGTACAATAGTGATCCATAATTTTTCAAATGATTCTTCGGCAGAAATACGTCCTTCCCTTTTGGGTCCATGATTCAACTGAGACTTCGAACTAGCATCGTTGAGGAGGAGTGTCGGGTTGCACAACCGTGTGACACCGATGCTAATTTGATTCAGATAATTTTACCCCGTGCATTGCATTTCTCATTCACACACACCTATGTAAAGCTTGCTTCAGATAGAATTGGAACAAAAACAATTGCCTGTATTTCAGTTATTTATTATTGAATTCAAGATCTTTTTTTATACAAATGTAGCGTTTTTTTCATACTTTTAAGAAAAAATACGGATAAAATTATTCGTCACGGTTTCGAAGGAATTCTCGAATTTTTCCTGTAACACGGCTCATTAGGCGGCGCACACCTTCTTCGTCCATCGTTTTAGCTATCTTATTCCACCAGGTCTTCATCTGATTGATGTCTTTGACAACCTTTTCCTTTGCCTTGAGTCTCCTCTTCATGATTGCCCAGTATTTCTCAATAGGGCGGAACTGGGGGCAGTTGGGTGGGTTAAGGTTTTTCGGAACAACCTGGACCCCTTTCTCTGCATACCATTCTTGAACGACTTTGCTGTAATGACAGCTTGCCAAATCTGGCCAAAACATTACGGGATGGTCGTGGGATCGAATGAACGGCAAAATTCGTTTTTGGAGACACTCTTTTTGGTATAGTTCCGACGTCATTGTCTTATTTGTAACGAAAACTTTCGTTTTTTGCCACAGCTGCAAATGCCCTGCCAAATCATGAATTTTCGTGCAAATTTGTCGGCAAAAACAAATTTAAATTTGGCTGGAACATCCCCCCGAGCCGTTGACAAGTAAAATTTTTGACCTGGGATTTGCCCGAAGTCAGCCTTGACATAGGTTTCATCGTCCATCAGAAGACACCCGTCGAACTTGGTCAGCACCTGGTCGTATAGCTTCCGAGCACGGATTTTGGCCACACTATTCTGTTTTATGATCCGATTTGGCTGTTTGCTAGCTCGATACGACTTGATTCCTTCCCGGAGTCGAGTTCTCCTCACGGTACTATGGGCAGCACCGAATTTTCTGGCCAAATCACGGTCCGACAGATTGGGATTCCTCTAAATCGTCTTCAAAATCTTACCACGCAGTTTCCGGTCGACAGTTCCACTCCGAAGATTGGCTTGAGGCTTCCAAATCGTCGTCAATGTTTCCTTATACCGTTTGATAACGCGCCATACGGTATTTCTGGGCAATTTCAGCTGTTTAGCTAGCCTAGATGCAGACCACAATGGATTTTCCAAATAACTGTGCACAATTTTTTCCCTTCTTTCGGCTTCCATGTTGATTGTTTACAAAGTACAGTTGATTTGCGGAATGTCAAAAATACATACGTGAAGCTGACAAAATTCCCGACACGTGGGTGCCAAGAACTTTCAAATCCGTCCACCATGAGCGCCACAATATGAGCAAAAGTTTGTTCCAATTCTAAATGAAGCAAGCCTTAATACTTATGACAGACATACAACGCTGACCGTTGTACGAACTGTCAAATACTTTAATCCAGTACCAAAAAACACGAAATAAAAAAAGGGGACAACCCGGTGGTGGTTTTTTTTTCCGCCCGGGAAAAAAAAAAAAAAAAAAAACACTCTGCTAAGTACCGAGAATAGAAATACAAATTAGTTTAGTAGTCGTCATTCAAAGGCAACCCGAGTAACCACAAGCATTATATTATTGCTTTTATTCAACACAAAATCAACATCATTAAAACGGGGTCGCATCAATTCAACAGTTGAGGTCGGTATGGTGTTCGAAAGAAATTTCTTTTTCTATCTCAATCCCATGTTAAATTCCGTTTACTAAAACGGAAAAGTAAAAAATCGAAAAGAAATTTCTGCAGCAGTATCCACCTGAAAAGAACGGAAAATAAAATTGGAATTTGTAAGGTTTCCATGCAAACTAATGGGAGCTGTCACTTTTACTTTTAGAAAAATATTCCGCTCGATTATTCCGTAAGTGAATGTGACGTTTCGTTGCATGCAGATCAATTGTCAAAATTCCGCTTGGTAATATTGAACAAAATTCCGTAACATCTCTTCTTTTTAAGTCGATACTGGCCTTTGTCAAGTAATGAAGCGTTAGATTAGCTTTAAGAATATAATGATGCATTACCAATGCAATGATGCATTACCAATGCAATGATACATTACCAATGCAATAATGCTACTATAGCAATGTCTTATGGCATTACAAAAGATATTGCATTAGTTCGTTCTTAGTGGGGCCCTTTTCAGCTTTAATCCAACTTCAATTATGCACTAGACGTAATGCATATGCCCTATATATGCAAGCTATTATAGCCTCGTGGTTACTTGGGAATGAGGTCTATACCAAAGGCAATGAGGTCTATACCAAAGGCAATGAGGTCTAGACCAAGGTGAATTTAATAACTAAATATTAAATATTAAATTCACCTTGGTCTAGACCTCATTGATTCAAAGGAGACACACGCTCTTTTTATTTGCTCCGTGAATCACACTGCCCTGCAAAAGCAACATTGGTGTTTGTAATGTGGTTCCATGATAATAGAGCATCGTCCAACCAAATCTAACACGCAAACTTCCATGTTCATTTCAAAATGCCTACTTGCGAATATGGACAGTACACATCATAAAACATTTTGACGGCACTCTAGCCGCTTATTGTTGGTGGGTAGTAACTTTTTGTCCGAAGCCTCACTGGGTACGCGATCAGTTTTGGTTTAGATTACTCTAAATAAATATTCAGCCCTTTTTTCTGTCCACCTGAATTGCTTTACAAAATACCCCACCAGGTTACTTGGAAATTATTGCATCACACGAGTTTCTTGCCACTAGTCGAGTGAAACACGCAAGGAAGTTCGGTCAAGAATGTAGAAATCAGTGCAGCCTTTTCAAGGAGCTTATTGCCAGTTTGGATATTCAATGCAATAGATTTAAAAAACGATCACTATGTTGAAATTATGTACAAGTTGGAGCTTCATCACGGGAAAACAACGATGAGATAATCTATTACAACGAAAGATGTTCCAGCCCAATCAAAATATGTTTGTCAGCAGTTTGCTCATCATAAACCACGCATTCAATAAAATATCTTAATTTGCACTGTTGCTGTCGGTTAAAATTATTGTAGGCATCATGATAAGGAATATGGTGGTGGTCACGATCAGCCCAATGGTCGAGTTCAAGTTGAACAAATGCCCATAATGATATCGGCAGTACCAACAGTAAGAAATAGCAGCGGAAAAGACTAACGTTCCAATGTAGATAAAGTATGTCCCATATCGGGTATGATTATCACGACCAATAGTTCCTCCGCCAAGCCCCCCACCATTAGAATATCCAACTCCATCGCGAGTTTCAGTATCTCCTACAGAACCTATACCACTGCCGGTGCCGTCTTCCGCTCCCTGTTGAGGTTTGGGATTATGTATCAGGCAGTGAACGACACAGTTATCAAACAGACCACATGCAGCCAATGTTTTCGTATCCGGCTGCAGGACATGACCGTTGAACACCAAGCGAACCAGCTTTTTGGCAGTAAGTTCAATTGTGAAATTTCGTCTAAAAACAATTGAAAAGGTGATTAAAAGAACTGTTCGCAAAATAATACCCAGAAAAACTCACTTTTTAAAATCACCAATCCCCTCGTTGAGGTTACCCTCCACTAGCTTTGAATCGTCGTTCAAGTATTTCAATTTTATTCTTATCTGCTTTGATTGCTGTTGCTCTTTTGGTTTGTCCGTTGCACTGCTAACCGTAGATGAGCCGCCCAAAATTTTCTTTTGAGATTCTTGACTTGGGTTACGATTTTTTAGACCATCTGTTTCATTAATCTGAGTTCCGGACGTTGATGCCGGTGTGTCATCCAAGTCACGATCCATTTGGCGTATTATTTCTTCAGGGCCAAGATCTATTTCATCCAAACTGCTTCTTCCTCCCACTGCCGATGTACTGGGATAGGTTTCGGAATCACTTATGTCTAGCCCGGTAGCCGATTCCGAAGCCTCCGTTAAAATGGATTGTGTTATATTATCAATCGACGATGCGATGCTGTCGTTTTCCAAGTCTAATTCTTCAGTTTCGGTAACGTTGGAGATATTAGACTGTTGTGACGAGCTCCGAACTGGAAATAGAGGTTCAAATGTACAATAGTATGAATTATATATTGAATTTCATGTTACTTACGAATGTTGATAGTAACCGGTTGTTGTGTGATCCGATTCAACCGCCTCAGGTTGTTTTCTATAACTAGTACAGCGGCTTGCGAGTTAGGACGATCCTCCCGTACATACGTTGAGCGCCACGCAAAGTACACCACAATCAGTGCCAAAAATCCAAATGTCCAACTGTTAAGAAACTCTTCCGATTCCTCGAAAAATGGCAACATATTAATCATTGTATCTATTCAGTGCTTCGCGTTCTGCCACCCGTCACAATACGCACAGTGTCGATCAGTGTTAAATTCCTCTACTTATCCACGAAACAAATTTAAAAATTTCACCTTTGAAGAGTCACCTTGCGTGACCATTCTCTAGAAGTAAAACAGAAGTATGAATATTTGTTAGAACTGATCTTGTATTGTTATTCATATGCCAAAGAATCAAATGTTTAGATACAACACGGAAACTACCGAATTCCTATTAATCCTCATTAACTTTAAATTTCGAATCAAATCACCCAAGGACCTTCGATAAGACGCAAAATTAGTGCATGCAAAAAACAAACATCGAAGTTACATAATCCTTTGATTGTTTACAAAATTAAGCCAGCGACAATTCATTAACATTTTGAATGACCAAAAAATAAATACTCAACTCGAATTCTGTTGAAAACTCGGAAACTTCTTCTTACTTTGCGATCAACACCACGCAAATTAAAAAACAAAAAAATGCAGTTTGCATCACTTTGATCTGACGTTTCATTTCGCCCAGATGACGGACATGGTGACACAACGCAAGCTAAATCGAACTGTTACGAACTAAGATACAAAAGAACACGCAAAAGTGCCACAGTTGACCGAAGACGCTGGTAGCAATCACGGTACTTGAACACACCTCTAAAGATGGATAGAGTCCGTAAAAGTCACATGGAAATATATCCCAAATATATATTGCACTTATTCAACCCAAAATCAACATCGGTAATGCGGGATCGCATCAATTCAACAGTTGTCAAGAAATGAAGCGTTAGATTAGCTTCAGAATGTAGTGATGCATTACCAATGCAATAATGCTACTTTAGCAATGTCTAATGGCATTACAAAAGATATAGCATTAGTTCGATCTTAGTGGGGCCCTTTTCAGCTTTAATCCAACTTCAATGATGCACTAGACGTAATACATATGCCCTATATATGCATGCTATTACAGCCTCGTGGTTACTTGGGATAAAATAACAATTACCTAATTTTATGTAAATGGCTCAAAGTTAGTACAGTGACCATTCGTTCATTACAACATGTTTACATTACAATGAGCGAATGGCATTCACTCATTGCAACATTGGACAGCGTCAAATTAAGTGTCAGAAACTCGTGAACTCATTTAGTTAAATGACAGATTACTGCTTGACATTTGCATATAACAGTTAATTGCTTTTTAATTACAACACGTTGCAATTAGTGAACTTGCAATTTAAAGACGTTGCAATTAACGGAATATCAATTATTGAATGGTCACTATGGCTTCAGTTGAAAACCGAATTTATCGACCAGCGACAACTTTATGACGCATTGGATGCGCTCTACAACGCGCTACTTCTGACATAAGGTACAACGTATGGATCGACAGTAAAATCAATTATCGCCAGTCGATTATCGGCTTTCAACTGAAACTATAATAATAGCAGCAGCTAGATAGTCAAGAAGAAAATGGATATAGTTTTTGGTTCAGGAAGTACCAGCGGCTCGGTCTCAAGATTAATGAATCGACCCTAAAACATATCTCTCATCGGAGAACCCCTCAAATATTCTGTCAAATTATCACAGTAAATCAAAACAAAAATAAAGATTCTATTACTGAAAAGAATGTATTGCAAGTGCAAAGTGCAAAATTTGCTCTGATAAAAAGCAATGATAATATGTATGACTTTTTGCCGTATGATAAATAAATAATAACCATTTGTAACCACACACTCAACCACTAATACTTCCTATGTGCAAAAATAAACACTATAATGCCTGCGACAGACATACAACGTACAACGTACAGCAGGTAATAGACTAAAGGAGTACAACCAACAATCAATATGCGACTAGCGATTTGAAATTGGTTCACTGTTGTAGAACCCCTTGGTCCGAAGTACACCTTGAAGCCAGCACCTAACTATACATATTTGCGCCTTTGTTTTGATTTGCTGTGTTATTTTGACAGAATATTTGAGAGTGTGTTCGTGTGAGTTCATTATTAGGGGCGTATTATTAAGCTTGGGACCGAGCTTGGGACCGATGTGCTAGTACTGACTGAGCTAAGAAAAAAATCGTTTTTGTTCGGGACCTACTGGTCTTAGAGTAAGTCTATGGTACAACGCTGTACGTTGTATGTCTGTCCTAGGTATTATGGCCCCATAGTACTTTTCAATTTTTAAATGTCTACCTAAAGTACTTTGTCCAATAGTACTTTTCTACACATTGATTGTTTTTTTTTTTGTATTTTCCCAAGCGCGGAAGTAACGATCTTTGATGAAGTTTGTCAGAAGCAGATAATTTCTCATCTCCATGCGAAGCGCTAGGAGTGGACGGTAATTTATTGCTAGAACGAATAGACATGAAGAGAAAATGTATTGATAGTTCCGTATAGGGCAACGGCAGGCTTTGAAAATCGAAAGATCAAGTTTGAAAACGAGCGGAGGGCATTATTGAACGGTAGTATCCGATCAGGCACATAACCCTTTACCATACTACCCCATGCAGGATAGGCTAGGGAGGAAATCCCCTTGACTGGCAAAAGGTTATGCAACCGATCGGGCTCTTACACCCCGTTCGCACTACAACCTATATTACGTGATATGGAGTATCTTGATATCCAATGCTATGTACATTATTTCCGGTGAAAACTAGATGTATAGATGCTGATATCAAGATACTCCATATCACGTAATATAGTCTGTAGTGCGAACGGGGTGTTATACTACCTATTGCTTTTTTCTAGTTCTAGCGATTTGTCCCTCTCCCAATACTGCCTAACACCCCGTTCGCACTACAACCTATATTACGTGATATAGAGTATCTTGATACCAGCATCTATACATCTAGTTTTCACTGGAAATAACTTGCATGGCGTTTGATGTCAAGATACTCTATATTACGTAATATAGGTTGTAGTGCGAACGGGGTATAACACAGTACTTTTCTATTTTTAAATGTCTACCTTGGATTGAATTTTGTTTTTTTTTTTATTCAGGCCCCTGCACGCTAATTTAAAGCTACTCATTTTTTAGTCCAAAATCGCTCTGGCCAGGAAAAGGGCACTTGCCCAGAAATGGGTAAATATAGCTTTACCTAAATTTGCGTAAACGTGCCTATGGAAGACACTGAAATGGATTACTCAGATTTTTACCATTGTTGTATGGGAAAACTTTACTAATTTTTATTACTGCCCGAAAATTTTACTGTAATTTCAGCGCCATGCTTCGTGCCTCTTCGGTAGTTTGTTTAATCTGGTTCGCATTTTCGGCGTAATATTCTTTAGATTTTGGCGCAAAGAGCCAAAATATTAATCTCATTAATTTTAAAGAAGAATATATTACAAATTTATGAAAGCAGTTTTGAATCACTAAATATGATCTATCGGTTTACCTATTCTGGAGCAATCTCCTTAGCCCACGTGTCTCTTTATTCAGGAAGTGCTACGATAATTTGCTCCTTTTTCCTTACATTCTTTATAACGTAGTCACTGCGCAAAAATAGCCTGTTCACAGTCACTTAGGCGAATCAACTTGAATTTCACGAGGTACAACTTATGAACGATGCTTTTGAATTTCATAAGCGTACACTAAGCCAAATAATCTTAAGAATTTCATATGGTTCAACTTTTTCGTTTATTTTCCGTCGGCATATTTCCTCACAACGTGGTGAAACCACCGATGCCAGGAAGACGACTTCACCACCTGGACCCTACATATCGCACTCATCAACACATGAGCAGGACTAACGGCTTTACTTCCCTTCCGAAGGAAGACGTGACTAGATTTTTTCGCCTCAGAAAAACCACCAAACCCGACTGGGATTGAACCCAGACCCATTGGGGTGCCAAGTAGCAGTCACACTTACCACTATACCACCGGCGCTGGCTAGGTTCAACCAGGGGGCGTGACTCTATCTCCGATGCAGGATTTTTTTTGTTTTGCTTTTGTGCGATGTGCTCACGATTAGTAGATAGAAAGAAGATTGCAAAGATTTTGATGCAGATTTTAAAGATTTACTGCAAAAAGATGCAGCACGATGAAGGTTGATGGATTAAGATTCACAAGCTGAAACAAGATTTTTCAAAGATAGATTCGCAAGCGTGGGATTTTTCGATCATCTTGAATCTGGATTTAGATGTGTCGCACCCCAAGGGTTCAACTTATGAACGATGCTTTGGAATTTCATAAGGCTGACTTATGAATGGATTTAGTTTCATACGACGTTGTTCTTGTACGCCTTTAAGCTTGACTGATTACAAGTGTTGATATATACTAGTGGGCAAGTCGAATCCAGGTTGCTCCATATTTTTATTTATTCAGCATCATTATATTTCATAAGGTAAATTAATGAAATTCATACTGTTTTCTTATGGCAAAAAAAAAGTAATGCAATCTTAAGAATATCGAAAGTTTATTTCGCTGAGTGTTTGTAAGCCATTATGAACTTATGGCTGGCCCACAATTGATACGTTGCGGATGCGGTTGCATGAATTTGACAGTTTTCCCATAGGTTTTCTGTCAAATTTACGTCAACGGAACGCAAACGTATCTATTGTGGGCAAGCCTTTAAGAATAATTTATTTCATGATCGTTTACTCAGAATCTGGGTAGATTCCACTCGTCAAATGAAAAGCAGTCTACTCATTTTTTGACATCTCCCTACTTATTGCAAAAATGAGTGTAGTCTACTCAGTAACTGGGTGGACTCAAAATAGCGTAATACTAATTTTTTCCCACTTTTGGTTTGAGGGGTTTCAGGCGATTTAAATTTAATAGTGAATTCGTTTTTGAACTTGTTTTTGATTCAGTTCCAAACTGTATCGGATATCAAAATTGGTTCGGCTTGTTGTGGTGGAAAGTCAGTGTGTATGGTTTTATTTATAACTCGTATCGGGTCGAGGTTTGCACTGACAATAAGTTCGGGATATCGCAGGTTGGAACTAGTTCCAACCTACACCGAGACAAATTTGATAGGCAAGTTTACCATTATTGGGGTTTAGGATGACTATTGCAGTATAGTGATTTTGAACCGACTATGATCATGGTCAAAACGACCATTAAAAATAGTTTATCCAACATTTGCCATAATGTCGGAATAGTCCTTGTCACCATGATCATAGTCAAGAAAGCCATAAACGTGTTGAATTCGACCATTTTCATCATTATTGTAACCACTATATGTGATAGTCATCCCGACCATGATTTAACTGTCGGTATAACGATAGACTAACTCTAATGGCTGGCCCACAATTGATACGTTGCGGATGCATTTGATCGTCAATTTGACAGTTTTACCATTATTGGGGTCAAAGTTAGGATGCCTATTGCAGTATAGTGATTTTGAACCGACTATGATCATGGTCAAAACTAGCACATCGGTCCCAACCTAAATGATTCGCCCCTAACAAGTAGCTCATGCAACATTTTATATAATGTCGTGTCAAAATAACATAGTCCTAAACAAAACAACAACCAAATAGTACCGGAAGGTACCATGATCATAGTCAAAAATACATGGCCAGTGCAGCCTGCAAGGTATACTTCGACCATTTTCATGGTTATTGAAACCATTATACGTGATGGTCATCCTGACCATGATTTAATTGTCGGTACAACGATGGAATTTATTTTCAGAGTAGGTTCAAACACGAATTCGATATAAGTCTTTGTGACTTGTTGCTCCAGCATTGGTAGCCAGTTACCAAGGTGCTGATGCAATCTGTCATTGTTGACATTTCGTTTCCCCTTTCCACTTTTCTTCAACCCTTTCAGCCGTCGCTCGACATCGAGAGTTGAGAAAGGTGCGTGGCCATCTCGCTCAGTTCGATATTTTCAGTGTTGCGAAAAAGTTGTAAACAGAAGTGCTTCTCTGCGTGTGTTTAGTCCTGTATTTTGGATTATTTCCAATCACTCGTTCTTTACGTTTGATTCGATTCAGTAAGTAACTACAACGATTCTGGGCATTGTTGCAAACCGATTTTTTATAGGACGGCCAAGCTTGTTATCGCCATTAGTAGTTGTTATATATGGTTATCAACAAAAATCCTATGACGAAGAAAATCGCGGAATGCATAACTACCATTTGCGTACCATTTGCAATGAACGAATCCTGCGGCAGTAGAACCATTATTTTCCGATGGATTTCTCGTTGCATGAACTGATACCGTATTTAGAAAAACTGTATGTTGAAGTGAAAGATGACTAGAATATGGAAGATGTCTGCGTTTTGAAGTGTGTTACGTTATGTAAAAATAGAGTCACAAGAAGAGCGCAGTTTAAAAAAACTAAGCCAGAAACTTGCTCGCAAATGACTTGGCAGAATTATCCGAAAGATACGGGGCGAGTTCAAAGTCGATATTGTATTCTAATTTGTAATAACCTCATGTTTTTTTGCATCAGACCTGCACATAGTAGAAACAGGAAGTATGTCGATGTCGTTGATGTCGACGTAGAAAGACAATGTTTACATTTTACGGCAATACGCCACTTTTTTTTGTCTACTAAGAGAGATGCAAGTGGGTGCAAATCGTACCAACTCAAAGCTCATGAAATCGACCATAATTTTGTTCGTTGTTAGGAGTATCCTATACCTACAGACAGCGTGGTCGTTTCTCATATTTAACCAATTTCCCGAAAAAATCAAAATCCGTACCTCACTTTTAGGAGTTCACGAGTGTATGGTACCATAAACATGAGTGAGATTGAAAGGTTGTGTAGCCACTGATTTTTAGCGGGCTGTGTGGACAATGATTCCTTTCTTATCTACTACAAAAGTTCTGGAGCCTAATAATGGAAATAATTGTCCTAAAGAATTTTGAGTTATTTGTGTTGGTGTACAGTTATCCAAATTTCAACCAAATGCTATGTGGTTGAAACAGGTAACAATACATAAAGTTGGGAAAAAGCTACTCTTGTTCATAGGGTCAATATTCTACAGTAGTTTGTTGCCCTCTGCCTGGTAGAGTGCTGTTAGTTCTAATCCTTTTTTGTTTCATTGTTGTTGAAAACTATATAGGTATAATGTAAAAAATCAAGAAAAGAAGCAGTTCTTCAATAACGATAAGTTGGCAATGTTTGTTGTTTGAAAATGATTTCAACTAGGATGTAGAATCTAATGCTTTCAGTTTATTGGACTGAGCTACACTTACGTTCTTGAATGTGTTTGATAATTTGAACGTTTAATATGAACCTCCTTCATATAGGTTTATTACAAAAATAGCCAAAAAAGATTAGCAAACGTATTACGCTGTAAAAAATCAAAGAGAAAGTCAACAAGAAGATAAGAATAGTTTAAAGTGGAGAATCTTTCATTTTTTTTTTGGGTTCTCTCTTAGACCAGTGCGTTAAGACGCAGAGATAAAGCAACGTCATGCTGGAAGTGGCTGGCTGGGCTCGATTCCCAGACAGGTCTCGGAATGCTACTTGAATTTTCCGACACCCAGGTCATAGGATTTTATTGTTTTTACTACACAATCATACTTATGCCAAATGTGGTATTAATAACGATTGATAACTGCGTAAGTGCAACCTTTTGCATGAACAGCGCTATCAAGGGTTTGTGGTGAATTTTCAATAGGGTGCTATTGGTGATCGATTTTCACCATCGAATGCGCCTCGTCGAAGGTTCTTAGCTGTTTTGGCTTGACTTTGATATTTATACGGTATTGTTGGTCGTTAGTTATGTATTGTTATCATGTTATTATTTTTAAGAACTTCATTGGGGGGGTGCTTAATCTGTTGATGAAACCACAAAGACATGTTCACTCTATAATAACACCAAGTTAAGAATAAGCAATAAACTTGCAATGCCAGGAAAGAAAGAACATTTTAAAATGTGAATATAGTGTTTGGCATGGGTTCAATCTAGGCAAACAATGGTTTAGTTCCTCAGGAACAATGACAGATTCTGTTTCTCTACTTTCGCTTCACATCTCTACAGCTGAGTCAATAAATTCTACTAAGGCATTAGGCTTGACTTTTTTAAGTTGGAAAACGATGACAATTCTATCACCGATTAACTGACATGTAAAGAAGCATTTTCTTTGCAATTCAGTTGACCTGGTGACAATCGGTTGAGAATGGCAGCCTGATATTAAGTACACTTAGTCGATTTTTATACAAACAAGCCAATTTGTAATGCTGTACATCCGTAGTTTCCCCAAGGATTTTTCTAGTGTATTCAGGAGAAACTTAGATGAAAACTTGAATTTTACCATGTCGATGACACCATACATATGCAGTAGCCTTATAGGTCTTATAGTTATCATAGGTTCTACATATAAAATGCATGAGTCTGTCGATTTGTTCGTGTTGCGGTTTTTCCGTCTTATCCTTGGTTTCGCTCGGGACAGATTCTTAAAGATGAGAAAAAAATGGTAGCATAAGTGTGATTAGTATTGGCATAGTGTTTTCTCATACCATCTTCGCTATGTGTTCCACAATTCACTAGTTCGCAAATTTCGAGCAATCACCAAAATCATCTGTTCCTATAAATTCCTTTCATTCCTCTTTTCCCGGAAATCCTCCGTAGTCACCTTCCCCTTGCCTTCGCCTTTCTCAAATTCGGGAGCCATGCGTTCTACAAGTGTTTGAAGGACGCCACAAATGGCCGCCATCCTGCTTGATTTTCACCAATCAGCCCAGATTCACGAATTCGTCTATCACCTCGCTTTCAGAACCGTCGATCTAGAATCTGAGTGGTTGGCTTCTCGTGACCCTCGTCCTCTGTATTCCGTTTTCGACACATTAATGATGAGTCCAATCCTGCCAGCTTCGGCCTTAAGTCGGAGACAGCCATCATCTCAACGTTTCGTGTAACGATATCAGTGTCATCTGCAAAACCAAAAAGTTGAACTGACCTTCTGAAAATTGTACCACTCGTGTCTTCCTCCGCTCTTCGAATAATACCATCCAAAGAAAAGTTAAACAGTACTTACTGATAACTTGATTCAGAAACTGAATTTCTTATGGTGCAGGATTAAGTTTTTTAACAGTACATTTCCCTAACTTTCCCTAACCAAAAGTGTAATATTAACTGAAATATTCAAATGGTATTCAATGGTGCATGTCATTTGAATATTCGGTTATTCCGCTCCAACGCCTTAGATGTTAGAACCATACATTGTAAAACAAATTTATGAAAGCAATCAAGCACTATAATTTCACCATACATAATAATTTGAAATTCAGCTTCTGGAACGAGTTATTATAACGAGTATATGACTATTCACATCACTGCTCGAGAGTGTCCCAGAAACTCGAACGACGCACATCACACGATCCATCGTTACCTTGCCCTATCGCGTTATTTTATCCGGCAATCCATATTCGCGCATAATCTGCCGTAGCTGATCTCGATCGATTGAAACATCAAAGAATTCTGGATGCAACTTACATATTGCAATACGTCGTTAAAGTTCTGTCCAGTTAGAATCCGGAATCACTTATTGTGTTGTAGCGGCACGGAAAGTGGCCGCTGCACGAATTATTTTACAGCGGTTTGTTTACCTACGCGCCCACTTTCTGTGGTATAAATTTCACGGTGTTTCGTGCAGTGAGTCAAAAGTTAGTCCAGATGGAAGCCGAGAGGAGAGAAAAAAATCTGCACACCCACGTTGATAATCCAACGTGGTCCGCAATTAAAATCGCAAAAACGTTCAAAATCGCCAAATCAAACGTGTATGATGTGCTCAAACGTTTCAGGGAGGGAAAGAGCGTGGATCGAGTGCCTCAAGGTAAGCGTCGTAGTGGAACATATGAGCGCAAGCTAAACCAGAAGGTGTTGAGAACCGTCAGAACAAACCCTGGACTATCAGATAATGAAATCGCACAAAAATACGCTGCTGCTCGCACTACCATTCGAAGAATTCGTTTGCGAGCAGGATATCGTTCTTATCGAGCCAGCAAGCAACCAAACAGAACGTTGAAGCAAAGTTTCGTCACCAAAATTCGAGCTCGGAAATTGTACCAGCAGGTTTTGACGAAGTACCAAGGATGCCTGCTCATCGACGATGAAACCTACGTCAAAATGGATTTCGGACAGCTTCCTGGCCAAAAATTCTACTTAGCGACGGCACGAGGAGATGTTCCTGCGAAGTTTAAGTTTGCTTTTATGGACAAATTTGCCAAAAAACTGATGATTTGGCAAGGGATATAAGCAGCTGCGGAGCAAAGACAAAAGTGTTCGTGACGAATAAGACGATGAACTTGAAGCTGTACGATGAACTCGAAGCAAGAATGCCTCAAAAACCGTTTACTACCTTTCATTAAAGCCCATAAAGGTCCCGTGAAGTTTTGGCCACATTTGGCGGGTTGCCACTACAGCCGGGAAGTAATCCAGTTGTAACGCGATATTAACGTAGATTTCATCGATAAAAACATAAATCCACCCAACTGCCCGCAGTTCCGGCCCATCGAGAGATTTTGGGCAATAATGAAGCGGAAGCTTAAGAAAAGTGGAAAAACGGCTCGGGACGCGACTCAGATGACCAAAATGTGGAACAAATGTGCCAAGGAAGTTGACTCCGGAGGTGTGCAGCGTTTGATGGGAGGATTAAAAAAGAAAGTGCGAATTTGCATTAGAAACGAAGAGAAATGATTTGTATTGGTATTGGTTATATGGTTAAAGTACAGTGAATTACCTTTGTTTTGATGTATTAAACTTATTTGTACGTTAATCCGTTACCGAGATACAAATGATTTTATTATTCCGGATTCTAAATGGACATAGCTTTATTACATAAATTCGCAATAATATCTTCGGAAAGAGGACCTGAACGCACTTGGGAGTTTTCGAACGGCATGTGCTTAGGAACATCTTTGGTGGTGTATGTGAAAACGGCGTATGGAAGAGAAGAATGAACCACGAGCTGGCCCAACTCTATGGCGAACCCAGTATCCAGAAAGCCGCTAAAGCTGGAAGGATACAATGGGTGGGACACGTTGTAGGGATGCCAGACAACAATCCCACAAAAATTGTATTTGCCCGACCGGTACAAGACGCAGGAGAGCGCAGCGAGCTAGGTGGTTAGACCAAGTGGAGCAAGACCTAGGAAGTGTAGGACGCTTGAGAAACTGGAAAAAAGCAGTCCTAAACCGATTTTCTTGGCGAAACATTGTGGCGCAGGTGCGGCCCTGGAAGGACATTGAACCAGCAAATTTTAATGAAAGTATATTCCAAAAACAAAGGTTCAGACTTCAAATCATTTTTTTTACGCCCAATACAGGAAAGCAAGATTGTAATGCAATTTCGCATGATTTTGTTTCATTTCTCGTAATGGATCGCAACTTGGAGAAAAAATGCAACATTGGTCGTATGTATGTATGTATGTAAGGTAGCCACCATCCTTTCTAAGACCTTGTCATGTATGCAGCTCCACTTAATAGCAAGATCAATTTGAGCTACCGGGTTGCATTCACAGTAACGCTGTATGAAGGGCCAAAAACGGTTGGGCGGACCCGTAATCAGAGACACTTACGCGAAACCCGCGGGAACATAAGATTCTCCTTCCAACGGTTCGATCCAACAATTCGAATAACCCAATTCGCAATACTTATTAAGCTTTCTACGGGATGGCTTGTTAAGAAGGCCGCGTCACTCTCACTGAAACTGTTGGAGTAGAAATCACAGCATCACAATCGAATCGGTAGAATAAAGAAAATGATACTGTTTGTTCCCTCCTAGTCGTCGGTTGTCATACCACTACATTGTCCAATTCCAGCTTGACTGATACCCTGATGCTTCCTCCCTGCCCAATATATATTCAATTTCATATAGTAATATTTAAAGTATAGTGAATTAATATTATAATTATTAAAAATATAGTGAATGAATATTATAATGACAAATAATATAGTGAATGAATATAATAATGATAATAACAATTCAATTTGTGGACCTGAAAGGTTAGACAATGTAGCTGCGAGAAAAAAATTGATTTAAAATTATCTCAAAACTTGGGATATCCCTGGATGATCTGAAATTATATAGCAATAGAATAGTAAACCTAAAATTTCGATGTGCTGTTCCGTTTCCTTACAACAATATTTGTAGTGAGTCTCATCGGAAATAGTGATTTTAATGAAATGAATTTAAATGCAATTATGTCACATAATTTAATATCATAACATAAAATAATAAACTAACGTTATAATATAAAATAATAATAGAAGCAGGCCAGTTTTAGTAGAGTACATATATCCGTAGCTAAGCTGACCATCCACTCATCGAAAGGCTGCCACTGTTGCAGTTTCTATTGGATTAAAAAATGCAACATTGGTCGTCGGCAAAAAAGCAACACATCAATTTGCTTTGAAAAATTCAATGTGTGCCTGAAGTTGTGCAGTGTTTTAGTTGTTGAGTATGAGATTGGAGTCCGGAAGATCAAAAGCTCACAAAAAAAAAAAACGATCACGATCGCAACCGAGATTCAAACCGGGGCTGCCAGTGTCATGGCTCTAGATAGTAATCATTCAGCCACTCATTCAAATTGAAATAAATGGAATAAAAGCCCTACATTTGCTTCGATTGTCGAGGCACTCGGCGATACAGCAATGAAGCAAATGTCGTTCTCACACATTTGCATGGCTTCGTTTATACCATAAAACGCTTTGTGGATCATGAAAAGGACAGATTTTAAATGGTCCATGTTTGATCGATCTTTTTTGGACCTGTCACATCTTTACTAATATTGTGCGACAATCCATTAGCACTCACAGCAGCGTCATATTTACAACAGTTCTTATCAGATTATTGAAATCAATTATCTGCTAACTGGCATCTAACTGGTAACATGTCATACTTATGATGGTAGTGGCTGGCTTATACCACTCAACCGCCCTACAGAAAGATGGCTGCCAACTAGATCACAATTATTTCGCTCGTTGTAGCGCTGGCTGGCTCCGAATTCACCACTGGCTTGGTTAACCGACTGCATAATCAATGGTTGGTCACCAGAGCATCCTCCAGGGTACTTGTCAACGCCGGCTGCCAATTCAATACTGACTCATTACCGCACTGAACAGCTTCGAGGCTGCCGAGCGATTGGAGCATCTTGCTTTTTTTAAGGAGGGAGGGACCTTAACCGATTGGTCATTCGTCCCTCGAGGAGCATCTTGCGAAGGTGTACACCTTTTATATCGTTCACTGCTGCATATGAGATCTCCCTTACTTACAGGTTACATGAGATATTAACGCTCAAAACCTGACAGTCTTTGATTGACGGTCGCAATAGGATTTTTTTTTTATTTCCCCAAAAAAAAGACGTAGTCCTAAGAAAAATTTTTTGAAGAAAGCACCATAAGCTCCATAGTTTGTGCGACGAAATGGGATATATATGGAACCAAGTAGCACGGGGCAATCGGTTTTCGCTGTCAGGGTGTCAGAAACCAACATTGCACGGGATAAATCTCTTCGAACAAGCGTATCGGGACCGATGTCCGTAACTTTCGTAGCTCGAAAGTATGTGTGTATTTCTCCACGGTAAGCACCGCAGAGCGAAACGTTCTATCCTTTCAACACAGAGCAAATGCAGTGTAGAGCGTACTAAGGGGCAGTAGTCTTTAAGCAATCTTCGACGTTTTTGTTCATCCTCATAATAAATCCTAAACCTCGAGAAACCTTAGCGACAACGAAGTTTATGTGCTGCTTATAGGTGAGTTGAGGGTTAACGAGAACTCCAAGATCTTTAACGCAGGTTTCTCTTTGAATCAATTCACCGGTGATAAACATAACATATCAGGTATTTTTTTTTCCTGGTGAACGAAACTATCGAACACTTGCATGGATTTAAAGCCATCCTGTTCATAGCTCAAAACATGACGAAGACATCTAAGTGACCATGAAGGTAGGACGGGTCGTTAGAACCTTTTGATACGACTGTAAATTTTTAAATCGTCGCCGAAGGAGAGACGGGGCCCTTTCAGCGAGAAGTTGTAAAGCTTGTACTCGAAAAGAATGCAACAGACAAAAATGATCACCAAAAATTCATTTTAAGTCGGATATGTTGAAAACTCTCAGGGAATCAATAAACACATATTAGCTATGTTTTTGAAAAGTTGGTTTATTCAACCTTCTCTCCTAGGCTAAATGCCGCACCTTGTACTTAACACTACCCATCAAATCCTGTGCGACACTTGCGCCATCTTTGTTACACACTTTCATCCACTTTTTCTTCAAATCCTTGTCGTTTTTGAAGACCTTCCCTGTTTTCCGGAGCTTGCCCTTAATAATCGCCCAGAATTTTTCTATTGGGCGAAGTTCTGACGAGTTTGGAGGATTTGCCTCCTTTGGCACAAAAACAATATCGTTGTCTTTGTACCACTCCATCACCGGTTTCGCGTAGTGGCACTATGCTAGATCCGGCCAAAACAGAGTTCTGGGCAAGCCTTCCCAAGCCTGGGATCTGCTTGGCTTCCGCTTCAATGTATGTCTCGTCGTCCATTACGAAGCATTTCAGCTGCACCAACCACTCGTGGTACAGTTTTCTGGCGCAGGATATGGTCACCGTGTTCTGTTTATAGGTTCGGTAAGGCGCCTAATTGGCCTTCTTGGCCAGGTCCCAAATCGAATGGTTCGGATGGGGCTTGAAGTAATCCCTCGCCTGCTTTGCGTTCACGGGGTCGGTCGTCTTCGCTTTTCTTCCGCTGCCAGCTCGCCGCTGGGTCGCCTGGGTCTCTTTGAACTATTTTACCACACAGAACACGGTCGAATTGTCGATTCCCAACTGTTTCCACGACCATAATTTTTTGTCGAAGCACTTCTTGCTTGAAAGCCATCTCGATAAGATTGTGATGAAATTTTGCACTTGTAAATGTCACTCTCTTTTACCCATTTAATCAATTTTTACCCATGCAATAACAAGTTATGAACAAAAGAAAGTGTAGCATTTTTTTCGAGTATAATCTTTACATCGTTGAAGTACAAGAAAAAGATCAGTGGACCAAGGTGGCTACCTTGTGGAATCCCGGACGTGGCGGCAAATTCCTAATGAAGCAGTTCCCAATCTTCACGGCTAAGCGGCGGTGTGCAAGGAACGATTCCATCCAACGCAGAACACATCCTCCAAATCCTAACCGTTCAAGGTTTGCTAACGTATTGGCGCGGTTGACCTTGTTGAAGGCAACAGAGAGATCTGTACAAACAGCGTCAGTGTGTGAGCCCTGCGACATTCAATTCGTAACGCACGTCGTGAACGAAAGAAGGTTCGTAGTTATAGATCGCTTTGGCATGAATCCTTGTTGAGTTCAACAATTAACCGAATAATGGTACTGTTGCAACGTGAGGGTTTCATTAGAGAAGATACTGGCAAACTTCTCCAGAACGACTTCGGATCCGTTTTTGGACATCACGAAGGTAGTCAGCAAAGTACCGACGACTTCCACTCTTGTAGCAATGGTTGTTCTGTAAATAGTGCTCCCGCAAAGCGACGCCACCTTTCTGCTTGGAATACTTTCTAAATTCCGACCTCCTTCTGGGGGTCTTGAGTCTTCGCATTTCTGGAGTTTACCAGGGCAGACGTGCAGAGCCGTCCTCTTTGGAACATGACAATGTAACAATATTGTAGCAGGTTTGAACGGCAACGTCGATATCATCCTTGTCGGGAATCTCATCCCAATCAATGGTCAGCAGTATATTAACTATGCTGTCATAGTCGCCTCGTTTAAAGCTATAACTCACGTTTTCGGAAGCGCTGCAGAAGTTTGTTGCACGATCCACTTCAAGCGTTATATGTAAAGGAGGGTGATGAGCGACCTATTTCACCAGAGGAGATGCTGTAATGGCGATACCGGGGCGGAATCCGTGCTGCTATCGAAGCACATATCGAGAGTCCGTGCATTCTCGTTCTTGATTGGATTGATTTGTCGCAGAAGACGTTATAACAGTCGAGAAGGCAGGTTATTCCACCATCGAAAGAAGATAGCACAGGGTCGGTTTATAAGAAACCGTCAGAGACAGAACTCCAACTGATGTTTGAAAATGGTCATAACTTCGTTAGCCGGTAATGCACGAGAGGAATTTCCTTCACTGAATCAAACTTGTGCAAGACTTCTTTCCGAACGGCAGTCAATTAATTGAGCTTTGGAGTATTGTTGGACAGCAATTAAAACGCAGTCTGCATTGTGCTCTCATGCCGTGCGGTTCTATTTTCTATTTGCTGAAGGAAGTGCTATTGCTACCTAACGCTACAACAAATCTTAAACAGCACTTTTCAGTGCTAAATAATACCTACAATTTTTAGATTTCCTCTTATTCCTTTTCGATCCTTGTTAGGCCCTTCGGGTAACCCGGCTTGGATATCGCATTGGAAAATTCCTCTTCGGTCCCTCGGATTCTTATAGTTATCTGCTTGGTCGTCGATTTGGAGCAATTTATTCTGCCACTATGGCAAATAAGCGTAAACGAAAAGGGCAATCTATTGATTCGCCTGCAAATCAAATTAATGTGAGTAATCAATTTGATATGCTCACAGATGATGAGAGTGATCCATCATCTAATCAAAATTTGAAAAAACTTTCTCGATTGAGAAAGGAAAAAGTTCCCCCTATTGTGGTGACAATTTCGGATTTCCATGCTTTTCGCAAGGAAATCTTAACATTTGTTGAAGGTGTGAAATATTCCCTTCAAATTTCCAGACGAGGTGAATGCCGTTTGCATGCAGAAACCTTGGACGGATTCAAACGTCTTCTTGAGTATCTTACTCAGAAGAACCACATTTTTTTTCACTTACGACACCAAAGCTGAGCGTCTTTTCAAGGTTGTCTTGAAAGGACTGCCCAGTGGTGAATCTCTGGAAGAAATAAAAAACGAGTTGATAAAATTACTTGGAATTAGCCCAGTCCAAGTAATTAAAATGAAAATGAAATCCCGGCCTGGCGATTCTCGCAAAGGGATTTCAAACGATTTCTACTTAGTTCACTTCAAGTCAAGTGAACTTAATAACCTTAAGGCTTTAGAAAAAGCAAGCCTTTTGCTCCATGTCCGAGTGAAGTGGGAACATTTCAGGAAGACTGGAGCAAATTTCCAAAGCCTCACCCAGTGCCGTAAGTGCCAGGGATGGGGTCACGGAACAAAGCATTGCCATATGATTGGTAAATGCATGAATTGTGGTGATTCCTCGCACACTAAGGACGACTGTCCTGTGAAGGAAGATCCTCAAAAATTCAAATGTTCAAATTGTGGTGAAAACCATAAATCAAATTTTTGGGAGTGCAAGACTCGCAAAGCAATTTTGCAGTCGCGCACTAAACGCCAGGTAGGAAACAATACACGTTCCCGACCAGCTACTACCCATTCTGCAGCTGTTAACAACGATCAGCAAAGAACAAATTCCTACCAAACCGTCGGTAGAAACAGCGGACAGGTTTTTCCATCCGCAACTGTTACTTCAAACGCTCAACGAGGAGCAAATACTATTTCGATACCTGCAGGCACCAACAGGGTTCAATCTGCAAACCCTACATTCTTACCTAACCGTGTTGTTAACAATGTTCAACATGTAAATGGACCTACCTACGCTGCCGTTGCAGCGGGTAGAAACCAAAACCAAAATTCCCACGGGACTTCTGATGAATTTGATTTAGGTAACATATCCGCTCCTAAATTAGAATTTTTACAGCAATCGTTAATCGATATGATAACCGATAAGCTAAAAACTAATTCCATGTTTGAAGCTATCCAAACTGGTATTAAATTTGCCAATAATATTGTCATGACATTGAAGTTCAGTAATGGATTTTAAGTCATTACATATTTTGAATTGGAATGCTCGATCCATCAGAGATAACGAGGATGAGCTATTTAATTTTTTAAGTGTTCATAACGTGCATATTGCTGTTATAACTGAGACTTATCTCAAACCTGCCCATAAGGTCAAAAGAGATCCAAATTATTTTGTCTACCGAAATGATCGCCTTAATGGAGCTGGTGGTGGCGTTGCCATCATTGTCCATAGGCGTATCAAACATCACATTCTTTTCTTCATTTGAAACCAAAGTTTTTGAAACTTTGGGGGTTCTCAGGTTAATACACAATTCCAATTTACTCAAACAGCTCCTACTTGCTTTTCCAATTTTTTTATTTCAGCCAGAAATCCCTCAACTATTGATTTGGTCCTAACTGATTCATGTCAACTTTGTAGTCAATTGATTACCCATGCTGACTTTGGTTCTGATCACCTTCCAGTTACATTTGAAATATCTCAAGAAATCATTTCTAATTCCATCAGTTCTACTTTCAACTACCGAAAGGTAATTGGGATTTATTCTGATCGTTTTTTGAATCCAACTTTGATCCTTATTTTCCATTCGAAAAAAAAATTAAATTTATTCTTCTCTTTGATCTCTGGGTTTTTCTATCTATAGAGCGAGAGCCGCTTCGGTGCCAAAATGTGAGGTTTAATTTGTTTTAATTTTTAATTGTTTACAATCTTTGACCCTTGTTTCGTTTGAAAATGTGCGTAGGGGTCAAAATTAAAAAAACCCGCTCCCGCATAAAAGGGGCATGGCGAGAAATACAAAAAAAAAATAAACCCACCGCTCCTCGGCCCGGGCAAACATTTTGAAAATAATGTGTCAAAATTAGATCCGAGTTCCAAACCTTTCTGGAAACTCTCTAAAATATTGAAAAAACCTCAAAAGCCTATACCAGCGCTTAAGGAAGGTGATAAAATTTTGCTCACAAATGCGGAAAAAGCTCAAAAACTTGTTGAGTTTGAGAGCTCCCATAATTTCAGTTTGGGTCTTACAGGTCCTATTGAGGATCAGGTTTCCAGGGAGTATCTGAATATTTTCTCACAAGAAAATATTGTTGATGATTCTTGGGGAACTGATTTGGATGAAGTAAAAACTATAACTGAAAAAATTCAAAATATGAAAGCACCAGGTGATGATGGAATTTTCTATATCCTCATCAAAAAACTCCCTGATAGTACTTTGTCTTTCTTGGTAAAACTATTTAACAGATGTTTTCATCTGGCATACTTTCCAGATAATTGAAAAAAAAATGCAAAAGTCGTACCTATTTTGAAGCCAGACAAAAATCCGGCTGAAGCTTCTAGCTACCGATCAATCAGTTTGCTTTCTTCAATAAGTAAACTTTTTGAAAAAATAACTTTGAATAGAATGATGCTTCACATCAATACAAACTTAATTTTTGCTGATGAACAGTATGGATTCCGCCATGGGCATTCAACTACGCACTTTTGAGAGTTACAAATTTAATTCGTTCAAACAAAGATGAAGGCTGCTCCACTGGAGTTGCTCTTCTAGACATAGAAAAAGCATTCGACAGTGTTCGGCATGAAGGTTTGATTGCGAAACTGAAAAAGTTCAATTTTCCGCTTTATATCATGAAATTAGTTCAAAACTACTTAACTGATAGAAGTTTGCAAGTAAATTATCAGAATTCTAAATCTGATCAATTGCCTGTTAGAGCTGGTGTTCCTCAAGGTAGCATTCTTGGGCCAATACTATATAACATTTTCACTTCAGATCTCCCTGATTTACCTCAGGGCTGTCAAAAATCTTGCTTTGCTGATGACACAGGCATTTCCGCTAAAGGAAAAAGTCTTCGTGTTATATCCAGGAGGCTACAAAAAAGCTTGGACATTTTTACAGATTATTTTCAAAAATGGAAGATTTTTCCTAATGCTTCCAAAACTCAACTTATAATATTCCCACACAAGCCTAGAGCTGCATTTTTGAAACCAAGTAATAGTCATATGGTTACTATGAACGGAGTTCCAATTTCTTTGTCAAATCAAGTAAAATATCTTGGACTGATACTCGAAATTAACTTTTAAAGATCACATTGAGGGCATTCAAGCCAAATGCAATAAATATATAAAATGTTTATATCCTCTTATAAACAGAAAATCCAAACTTTGTTTGAAGAATATTAACACAATTAGATATAAATGATAGCATATAAGGTTGAAATGTTAATTACTTAGCAGGAGCACCTAGATTAATATATGAATGTAAAATTTGGAGTAAATAAGGAGTTAAAAAAAAAACCAAGGTAAGGTAAGTAATGCGATTTCGAAGTATGCTGCGAAAGCTATCAACATTTTTCGTTGTATGCTTAGTATTTTGATTTTTCCGTAATATAGTAAAGATTATCCGTTATCCGATTTATTTTAGTTAACCTATAAAACGTTATTTAACAAAAAAGGCAAAAATGTAAATAATTAAAGGAAAACAAAACATTGTTCACATGTTCATGATCTTAATAATGTATAAACTTTGCCGTTAATCAGTCGTTAAAACAAACAGATGGAGTAAATATTAGCCAGAACTACTTAACAATGACATTTACTGGTGCGCCTTGATTGTCTTGATTTTGTAGAGCTAGACGTTCAGTTTGAACTTGAATTCGAGTATTCTATTTTAGCCGTGCACATGGGGGTTACGTGCGTAAGTGACTCATTTAAATAATTAAGCTGAAACGAACAAATCGATGAACGATCAAATGTTAACATCGAATTCCGAATAACACCAGCATTTAAATTAGTTGATTATCTTTATTGAATGTCATCGTTAGTTTGCGTGGGTGATTGTCCCGAGAAATTCAGGCGTAAATCGAGATTTGCGTGTGCATTCATTTCTTGATTTTTCGCTTGTTCAAGTTCATTCTCGCAATTTTACAACGCAATGAAATAGAAGATTGTTTTATTGAACGTATGTGAAATAAAGCTAGAGTTAATGATAAATTGGTTAATGAAAGTATTTTATTCTCACAAACTCAGCTACGTCCAAATCTCGAATCACTCCTGAAATTTCAATTTCAAATCATTGCTTATATTTGTTATTTAATCTATTTCATTTTTGTCTCAAGATATAGGTCTTTCGAACTGATCGAACCTTTTGCTAGTTAATCATCATTTTTGTTTTGTTCTGTTATATTCTTCAATGACGCATCAGCGTGTCCGCTCTCGTTGAGTTAGACTGGGGGCATGGTGGTTGTGTTGTTTCTTCGACCGGGTGCGGTGCTGCAATGGCAACAGCAACAGTCAGCGACAGCGTGTTTTCGGCAAGGGAATTTCGTTTTTGCAAGTCATGCTGAGAGTTCAGCTCGTAAAGGTGCACATGCCGCATCAAACGTATGGTTTTGCGTGGTTTGTTGTAGACATACCAACCAGTTCGCGCCCAACGGAGTCTGCTTAAGGTTGTGCTTTCTCTAATAGCCTATAGCTGCTATGATTGTTGTTCGGAGCTGTAGATCGTATCACTTCGATGACTATGAAAGAGTTCAATGTATCTTAGCAAATTAAAACTCAACAGAAGCAGAACAAATCGATTATATTATTAACGTTTAGTGGATGTAGTTGAGCTCGAAAAAACTTAGGTATTTGTCTGTCGAGGGGACGTGGTTTAATTATCTTTTCCATTATATCACATGGATGTACTTTTTTGTGGATTGAAGTTAGTAAATGTTGGAAAAGTCTTCAAATTTCTGGAACAATGTCCTTTGGCTAAACCTAATGGTAATGGTAAAATATTATATCTATAACAAACTTAGATCCATTTACAAGATTATCTGAAAATAAAAAGTTTGTGAAAAAGGCAGCGAGAGAGAAAATGTGAATTCGATAATGGTTAGCAATGGTATGCAACTCGTGCTCGATCTTTTCCATTGATTTTCTTGCGCCAATAAAGTTTTACCAGTATACCCTAGAAGCCTTCGATTATGTCGAGTGTTTAATAACATGCATTATGGCCTGTTCGGCTTATTGTAGAAAAAAGATACTGTTATTGATTCGGTTTTCCCAACGAGTATTCAACACATTAGGATCATTTTATTACCTGTCTTTTTTAAGATGAAAATCTCTTAAAACTGTTCTTAATTAATCAAATTGTCATGCAATCCTTCTAGGAGAAGTTTCTTCAAGGTATTGTTGATCCAAATCCGGATCTGGGACGATATGATCCAGTTTGAAAGATGTGAACAAATGCACTAACCGTAGATTAAAATTAGAAACGTACACAAAATGGCAGTTCCCATGGCAATAAACACTGATCAGTCAAAATTTGTCGCTCTTGAAAAAAATCAGCAATAAAAGAATGGTGGTTGGCAACTTCGTCATACCCACCTGAAATCGCTTACTTCAAATGTTTCAATATCATTCGTAATTTATCCCGTGACCAAAAAAAGTTTTTGTTGAAAATATTACTGAAAACATTTTGTTTTCACGTTTCTTTAGACAGACAACGAAAATGGGCGCCATTCGACGAAGTAGTGCTTCACCCTACTTCTTCAAATTCTCAGGAATCTCTCTTAGCGTACATCAGGTGAGGTTGAGCATCTTCATCTCAACAAAATCTGGCAAGTCACGAAATCAAGGTCAAGTGAAACAGTGGCAATAATCATTCGTTTTCTGCATATTCTCAACTTACTACATCAGAAAGTTTATGAGATAACCTATTTATCAATTAAACATTTCAGCTGGAACAAGAAACGGTTCCTACTAGCTGAAATAAAAGTGGCAAACAATGTTTTAGTAGTTGTAATTGAAGATAACAATGGATCATTGATAACTAATGGTTAATTTTAGTTAATGGTGTTTCCTCCTCATTCTAGGCTTCTTTTTCATCCCGTGTGCCACCGCCAAATCATGATGACACTTCCGGAAGTACCGAATGAATTGTCCAATGTAGATTTTATCCTGAGCGTGTTTTTGAAGGCTATGATCCATTTCATCGAAAGACACGTTCCGCAATAGTGACTTTGTTTGTACTTTTCAAATGCGGATGTCGATGGGTTTTAGTTTTCCATTATTATTTTTTACAAAATTTCGATGATAAGCATTGACTATTGACATTGGGTAATTTTTAATTAAGTGTTGATTTGAACCGATTCATACCAACAGTTAGGATGCTGTTGGGACAACTCACAAAGTGTGCCAGTGGACTTCATTGAGAAAACAAGGCAATTCCTAATAATTATTAAGAGCCGATTTAGAACAATTTAAAGCAACAGTAAGGATGCTCTTGGAGCTTTTATAAATCTCATCGTTACTTGGCCGCAAACTTGAGTATTAAAAAGAACCTCGGAGAAGCAAAACTTCCACTGCACCATTGCTTCGGTTAGCGCATATAGGACTTCACGCTACGAAGGACATCCTGGTAATAAACAGGCTCCGTTTGTGATTAGGATTCTGTTAGACCCTAACCATTTATTCATTGACACGGTAAACCAGACGTCACTTCACACCGTGAAATATGGGCCACCTGTGTGATGGACTTCTATCAACGGAACAGGCGGTCTTACTAATAACCCTTAACGATTGCTGCCAGCACTACACGGCTTATCTACTTCTTCTTCTTCATGTTGTATCGACGTGATCTTCAGCCTTTTGGGCTGATTCGTCACGCCAAAGAAAAAAAATCCAATTGAGTAGGCAGATTTTTTCCCAGACGGTACGTACAGTGACCAGCGAAAAAAAAAATCTTTCCGTAATGAATTTGTAAATGTTTACAATAGTCATAGATTTGCAATAGAGCTGGTCGTTGTGATTCTTTCAAAATATACACATGGAAGTTTGGCTTGGCTTACTGGTAATGTTTTTTTTTTATTACACAAACGAGAATTATCAACCATTTCAGAAAAACTATTTTTGACGAAAAAAAAGATCAATTTCAAAATTCAACAGAAAAATCGGTGAAAATCAAGTAATTAGTAATCAATATGACCCACTTTCGCCATGATGATCGCCTGTAGCCGTTTTGACATGCTTTCTACCAGGTTTCTGAGGGGGTTTCTAGCAGCAATCCAGCTAGTTCCAAGCCTTCTCCAACGCCGCATGATACGTTTGTTTCTTGGTTGCGTCTGTTTTTTTTCACTTTATTATCGAGAATCGCTAAAAGATTCGCGATTGGGTTCAAGTCAGGGCTCTGGGGCGGCCATTCTAAGGGTTTGAAGCGACAGGATCGGAAAGAAGACTAACGTTTTCTTGGTCGTATGCTTGGGATCATTATCTTGCTGAAAGATGTAGTTGCCTTTCAACCCCTTTTTCAGCAATGACTCCTCCAGATTTTCGCACAAAATATCAATATACCCATCTGCTGTCATCATCCCGTTGATTAAGGCCAGATTACCAACTCCAAACCACGAAAAGCAGTCCCTGACCATAATATTACCTCCACCGTGCTTCATTGTTGGCTGGAGTTGCCTATCCTGCAGTCCTTCACCACTTCTGCGCCATACTCTTTGTCGCCGCTTCTTGTTGAACAGCTCAAACTTGGATTCTTGGACACAACTCATTTCCAGAACTTCAGGGGCTTAGTTATGTGGGTGCTTCCGGGCGAAATAAATTTTCAACCCTTGCTCAGCGATGCGTCGACGGATAACGCGATCCGAAATCGGTTGGCTCAGCTTCTCTTTCATTTCTCGGATGGTGATGAACGGATTTTTCTTGATCTCGGATGATTTTGCGTTTCGTTTTACGTTTTCGTCCACGTCCCGGCCGATCAGCAACACTTCCTAGCTTCTGGTGCTTCAGAAAAATCTTCTGAAATGCACCACGGCTCACTCCATATTTCTCGGGAACTGCGTGCTGGATACAGTTTGATTGCAATCACGCACGATCACATTTTGGAGCTGTAGCGAAATCTTTTTGCCACCCATTTTAAACGCTTCCGGTGAACTCAACACGTCTACTTTTTCGACTTGCGGCAGAGTTTTGAGCCGGATGTAAACAATGAAACGTCAAACTAGTGATTTACGGAGGGTATACCAGCGGTTTTTACACGAAAAAATATTTTTTCGTTGAATGATCTTTTTTTTTGCCATACCTCAAACAGAAGATAATTCTGGGTTTTTTTTTCATTAGGGCGAATCTAACATTGAGAGACTCTCTTTGATTACTTTTTCTTTCATTCATATTCCAATCACCTTTACGTTTTTCATTCTACTATTTGTAGAGTATGCTAACCAGCACTGTTGTGTTTCGATCTGTACTAAAGAGTCCCTCGAAAGTTTTATAAGGCGCTGTTATAAATGAAAGAGAGTGAGTCCGGAGAGAATCTCTCAATATTAGATTCGCCCTAATGAAAAAAACCCCGAGAATTAAGTATTCCGTCAGCGGTAAATTGGAAATAACGAGTATACTGGAATATATGTGTGAAACTTGTCTAATGGGTCCAAAAGAAACTGAGCATATGTAAATAGAATGGTTCTGATATGTACAAGACTTATAAAAAGGGATTCTCTTACAAACGGCTCTGTTGATGTTTTTTTTTCGCCGGTCACTGTACCTAACCAAACTTCCAACACTGTCATTTCAACAAAAAGACAATGAATGATTCTGTGCAAATGAATGTTATCATCTCTCGTCTCCGAACATTATCATTTGGCGATCCTTCTGGGTCGTATTTCCACAGCCAGTCAATCAATGAAGAGTAAATCACAGGAGCTGTTTTCCATTCGACTTGCGTGGTGGAATGAAGTAATCTACAAAACGGCTAATCTTGTTCATTCACTGAGTTCCAGCGTATGGTGCCTTTACCTATACATTTATCGATGTGGTTGTTACAAACACTGATAAAAATGAATAATTTTCGCCGATTTTTTCGGCCGTAACCAACACTGGTTCTGTGACATACAAAACGTCAACTTTGCCTTTAGTTTAAGTCATAATCAAGGCGAAATTAAATTCAATCCAACGCACTTTTCAGTTTTTCAATTTCGGAACACTTAAGTTTAAATTATATTTTTGGTCTACTTTTTGTCAAAAGTAGATTAAGTCGCGTGAAAAGTTAGGATTATTTTAGTGTGTAGCCATCGCTAAAACATAGCGTATCGTTTACCAAATCGAATCCTGCTGCCAACCTAACCCTATTATCCAACGTTCCAGTGATTTCTCGTGAAAGTACTGAGGATTTCTCGGCTTTTAATAAAGCGAGTATTACCAACAATCAATATCAAACTAGCGATTTGAAATTGGTTCACTGTTGTAAGACAGCTGACCCTGTGAAGGCCCGGAAAGTGTTGGATTATTTCGCGACGCGGCTCTGAAGGTAAAGTGTTCCGCCTGGTTCGTTCAGCAAAGCATGAAACGAGCTGGGCTTCGTGTATTCAAGGTCCGCAAGGCACCGAACCGGCGTGATCAACAAAACACGGCGGCCAAATCCCGCGCAAGGAAGCTGTATCGAGAGTGGTTAACGAAACCGATGTGTGTGGTTAACGATGACGAAACCTACATCAAGGCAGACGCAAAGCAGATACCGGGGCTGGAGTTCTACGTTGCCAAATCACGGTTTGATGTTCCGGAAGACATAAGGAAGAAGAAAGTGGACAAATTCGCCAAAAAATACTTGCGCTGGCAGGCCATATGCGGTAAACTGAGTAAACCGTACATCACAACGGGTACCATCAACAGCGAAATTTACCGAGTGCCTCCAGAAGCGTCTGTTGCCCTGCCTGCGGACCACGGAGGCGAGACATTATTTTGGCCTGACCTGGCAGCATGCCATTACGCGCGATCGACGTTGGATTGGTACAGAGACAATAACGTTGTTTTTGTACCAAAAACCGCCAACCCCCCAAATTTATCAGAGATTCGTCCGGTGGAAAGATTTTGGGCCATAATGAAGGCCAAAGTTCGAAAATCGTCCAAGGTGTTTAAGAACGAGCTGGAGCTTCAACAAATAATGTAATGAGGGGTCTTAGGGGAAAGGTGCGGGCTTTCAGCGATGGAAAGGAAATTGAATAAAGTAATTATGCCGAAACATAATCCATATGTATTAGTTCATTCTCTGAAACTTTCATGAAAACCCGACATAAAATAAATTTTTGGCAAACACTTTTGTCTGGTGCATTTTTTTCGAGTACAGGCCTTGGAACCCCTAGGTTCGAAATTCACCTGGCAGTCTGCACCTTGCTATACACTCTTGCGCTTTTCAGTACCTTTCTTTGGCTTTGTTTTGATTTGCTTTGTTCTTTTGACAGAATATTTGAGGCTGTGTTGGTGCGAGTTACGTTATTAGGGGCGAATCATTAAGCTTGGGACCGAGCTTGGGACCGGTGTGCTAGTACTTCCTGAGACAAAAAATATATTCATTTTCTTCAGGACTATCCAGCCGCTGGTAATACTTCAACACATTCCTACCCTTTACCTAGTATTTTTATAGAAAAACTATGACCGCATAACTTATCAAGGTGAATCCTGATTCTACGAACTCTGACCTATTAACAAAACCTCACTCCTGTAACCTTTAAAAGGACGCAGGGGTATAAACGGTCCCAAAAAACAACAAAGGTTACAGATAGAACTGGACGAGGACATAATCATAAGTCCCATCATCGAGAAGACATTAAAATCATCCGAGAAATTAAGAAGGATCCGTTTGTTAGCATCCGTGCACTCAGCACGGAAAAAAATCCGTGCCCGAATCCGTGATCGGCAGTCAAGAATTCGAGAACAAGCAAAAATACACCGTGAACTAAATCACGTAATCGGCAACAAGTTCACGTTTTTGGGTAAAAATCATGAAAACGTGATCTAGTTCACGGTCCGTTTTCATTTTCGTGGACGCTTTAGTTTCTGTGAGAAAAATCTAAGCCTTTCGATATCTGATGGTACAGTTCGACGACGCATTGCTGGGCACGGTTTGAAGAGCCATTTTGCACGGAAACGGCCGTTTATAAGTAAGGTGAATAAGGAGAAGCGATTCCAGTTAGCAAGAAACCATATAAATGAGCCAATGGAGTTCTGGAAACGCGGTGAAGGGCTGAAGAATAAACATCGCCAAGGGATCATGAAGTACGGTGGTGTAAACATCATGGTCTGGGGCCTTTTTCTCATGGTTTGGAGTGGGGGATCTGGCACTTATCAATCGTATTATGACGGCAGATGGGTATCTAGATAATATGAACGAGAATATGGATGAATCTTTGCTGAAAATGGATCTGGAAGATAATTACCTGCCCTGATTTAAACCCAATGGAAAATTCCTGGGCATTTTCGACAATAGTGTCGGAAAAGGCCACGTAACCAACTAGCAAATATATTTTGCGGCATTGGAGCAGGCCTGGAATGAGTTGGATCCACAGCACCTCTGAAACCTGGTCGAAAGCATCCCGAAACGATTGCAGTCCACCATTGAAGCGAAGGGAAGTCATACTGACTGTTGAACAGTTGATTCCAACTGTTTTTGGTTGATTTTTTTTTTCAAATATGACGTAGATCTTTTTTATGTCATACCTACTTTGCCAAACTGAATTGATTTTGTTATTTATTTTATGTAAGGAATAGAAGTTATCGTTATTTTTTAACTGAAATTGTTCGTCTTTGTTTATTTTTCAGAAACATGTGTTGGAATACCCTACTCTTTCAAAAATATGCGATTTTCCTCAACAATAATACATTGATCAAAGGTGGATCTTTATTTTTGGCGGTCACTGTATGATGTGGCCTAAAAGGTAGTTATCACCAACTTCGATTTCGTCTTCTAGGAAATTGGTCGAGTTGATGCTATGTTAGATTATATTTAAAGGAATTAGGCCGAACCCACAAAGCTGCATCAGCTGGGTGATTATGGGGTTCCTCCGTCGCTTTGTGTGTTCAGCTTTAGACGAATTTTAAAATTTTGTCATCAGACACTGTCACTGTTTGTTTTTCACACACTGTCAAACATAGCACCAAATTGGCCAATAGGGTACTTTGGGGATGTACAGGTAAATGTATTTCTGTTATTTGCATGAAAATGGAATCGAAGTCATCTTGTTTTTTAAATCTTTCCGATAAAGTGAAAAATTTGATTTTTTTTCCTTTAATTGCGGGTTGAGTTTCAGTAAGCCAAATATGTTTGAGCGGTATATCCGTGGTAAAAGAGCTAGAAGAACCGATTCGTAAAACTTCCGATTCACAAACTAAACCAGTCCGACAAAATTCTTGTCGAAAATGATAAGTTCCCCGTATCTGAATCAGTCTACACATTTATACAATGCAATGCTATCGGGGAAATGGTATATATGTTGAGCCTCTTGCGCGTCTGTCGATTAAGTACGGCAACGGGAGAAATGCACGGCAGCATGACTTGTCGCTTCTTTCGTTGTTGTTGCTGTTGTTGATAGATGGAACAAGAATAACCAGGGTCAGCTATTTCAAACATGTACGATATGCTCCACCGGTGTGTACAATAATCGTCTCTCGTTATTAGTTTTAATGTTTCATCTAGGGCAGTCGTACTTCGAATATTGCGCGGAATGGTTGATTAGCGTTGGCGACTGGATAAGATAATGTTTGAATGAGAGTGTTTGCATCGGTGACATCAGGAAGAGAACCTTTAGTAAACATAGTTCAGTTAAGAAAAGGGATGATTTTAAAGGTGAGTGTGGTATCCCTTAGTTCAATCGGTAAAGGAATTACAAATCAAGCCAATGCTGGATTTGACCGGATTTATTCCTCTATATTATATTAACGCTGTTGATGTACCGCAAGCTCTCAATCAACAACTGTGGAAATAAAGTGATAAAGTGAGAAGCAATTAGTTGAAAAGGCATACATGAAGTCTCTGTTGTTCTCAAAAGGTCTTGTGTTTAGTATTCTAAGGGGCGTAACTGCATCAGTGATTGGGTTCTCTTTTCAATTTTCTCTTCGCATAACTACGGCAAATTGATACAGATGCAATGAAGGATAATTGAATATTACAAGATACATAATTAAAGCTTGCACTGTATTGCTCAGGCAGATATATTAACGGTACAGAAATCGATCGAATGGTGGTTTTCTGTGGTCACCTTCTTGTTCTACCTCAGAGTGTTCGCAAAAACACGCTGTTTTGCAATATATTTGTTGAATCGAAATGATGTTTGCTGCCCACCAGAACATTGTTGTGGAATATTAGTGAGTCGTGAACCTCGAGAAAATTAGACTTTTCTGTGCTCACGCGAGCCTTATGTTAAGAAGGATATCACGGACGGATATGATTTTTTATGACATCTGCAGATGCGCATGAAGATTTTGATGAGAATGTTGAATATCGAAACCATTTTTTTCAACATTGCATTCAAAATTGGACAATGCGAATGCGGATCTGAAAAATCGTGCGAATGTTTCGCATTTACATATGCTGATCCGGATATCCGTAACACTCCTGATATACAAGGCAAATTGATCAGTTTTGCATCATTGTAGATTGATTTTAAAGTTGGATATACGGAATGAAACGAAATTTGTATGCTAGTTTTACATATGTATTCAGTTAAGTTCAACCACATTGATTTACATTTTTCAGGATTTTATGGATAAGTCGACATTTTAGATTAACACCCGTCATAAGAGCCTGTACAGTCGTATCTGGTACCTTTGTTCAATATTGTCCATCGCTTCCCTTTTGCTCTTTCTAAAGCTTGTATTACACTGTTTGTCCAATAGCCAAATATTTGTCATAGGCAGATAGGCACCTGACCAACATCTATGATATCTGTCAGCTGTCTAGCTGCCTATGCCAAATATTTGGCTATTGGACAAACAGTGTACTACAAGCTTAAGTGCTCGCTTCAGCAGGCATCAATTGGCGATGACAGCAGCAGAACTTACTCCAATGGGAAACCCCATATGTATGTCATCGTGTGCGTGAAGCCACAAGCATGTATGAGCATACACACTTAGACAATTTTACAATATTCGGTAATTTTTTACCGAACTTTCAACAGCTGAACGTCGGAAATCGGATTACCGAACGGGGGTTCAGCTGTTGAAAGTTCGGTAAAAAAATACCGAATACTGTAAAATTTTCTAAGTGTGTAAGCGGAATTTACCGCCAGAGGTTGCTACTTGATCAGCTGTAATTACACAGAGAACTAACAAATGATGCTTGGGACTGACATACATCCTAAATTGTGTAAAAACTGGTGATCCTAAATTAAAGCAATACTCGCAACGATTGTAATGGCAGTAGTCAATGGCATATTTAAATCAAACAAGGAATAAACACTATTAAACGCATCGGCAGCAGCACGCAGGGGTTCGTTCATACCATAGAGATGATTACGAGGCACAAGGTGCAAAAAGTTGCGTTGTCGTATCGCTTGTTCAGGGGCATAGAAACTCATTTGTGTACAGATTTTTAGAGTCTAGGTCATTCACGATATTCATACAACATACAAATTATACAGAAAGACGAATTTCACGCCAACTCATCCAGTGTTTGGCAGCACCCTCTCAGAATCCAATGAAACTTTGTGGGTGTGTAGACTATGTCTTTTTAAGCAACTTTGCATACTTTGTTTTTTTTTAAAATTTATCTAGACTGCCATTTGAAACGGGCTTAAGTTTTTTGATCGTTTTTTTTTAAATCAACATAACTCAAAAAGGACAAGACTTACAAAAAAGTGATGTATGGGTGTCTTTTAGAAAATCGTTTTAACTTTTATGAAAAAAAAATGTAAAAATTGTGAAATCGATTTTTACACGCTAAAAAAAATATTTTAAAATTTAAAGTCAATTTGCAAAAAATGGCTATCTTAGAATTGGACGAAATTTTTTTTTAATAAAGGCAATATAATTGTCTAAAAGTTCACCATACATTGCAAGATGGGCACATTTAAGGAAAAAAAAGTTTTTCTAACAACAAATTTTTCATGTCCTATTTTTACCGTTTATCGCGCCTACTCGTCTTATAATTTGATCCTAAAACCTCACAGAAGCCAATTAAATTCAATTATAATGACAATTTGGATTTTTTAAGGGTCTTTGAATGTTTGAAAAATCAAGGCTACCATTTGGAAAGGGCTTATTTTTAATTTTTTTTTTTTTTAAACTTTAGTGATAATACAATTAAATCAGGTTGTTGATCCTGTTTATTATCAAAACTTTGAAGTATATTACAAGAAGGACAATAAATTGGAAAACAAAAGCTTTATCATAATATCTGAAGTATTGACCCATGACTCAATAGCAGTTCAGTTGTTTATATCAAAATTGCTAGATTTCATTAAACAAAATTCAATATATTGCTCAAAAATTATTTTCATGTCAGATGGAGCAGCGGCCCATTATAAGAACAAAAAGAACGTTGCCAGCTTGTGCAATTTCAAGTCCAAGTATGGATTGGAAGCAGAATGGCACTTCGTTGCAACGTCTCATGGGTCTATTTGATGCTATTGTTGGTACTCTCAAGCGAATGGCAAAGAGAGCAAGCCTTGCTCAAGATTATGGAAACACAATCAAAACTCCTCGGGAACTATATGACTGGGCAGTTGAACAGTCAAATAAAAGTATTACAAAACTGAATTTCTGCTTCATATCAGCTGAATAGTATGCAAAAATGTCAGAAGAACTTATATGAGCCACGTTATATAGCCACGTAAAGACAATACCTGATACACAGGCTCATTGCTTTGTACCTATTTCAGAAAATCAAATTTCAGCTAAAAGGTTTTCTGATTCAAAGGATAATACAAAGAAATTTACTTTGTATGTGAAAGATTTATAAATAAAATATATGAAGCTATGTTAATTACTAATACGTGAAAATGTACATATAAAAAATAAATAAAATAAAACCCTTACCAAGCAAAAACCTACCTACATAAACAGTATTTCGAAAATTCATACAACGTCATATTTGAATCGTCTTTAAATGGATATGCATCAAGTCTTATCAAATTAGAATTTTCTAATTTAATTAGACTTGATGCATATCCATTTAAAGACGATTCAAATATGACGTCCGCTATTTTTTTAGATTTATCAGCCGCCCTCTATCACAATTTTTCCGATACCTTTTACACGTACTTTAACAAATCTTGACCATCCTTCCGCCTCCCAATCCCCCCCCCCCCCCCCCCAAAATATACGAAGCCATATTTGAATCGCCCCTAAAAATAGGCATATCCGAACAAGCAGTTATGAATGACTTTTACTTAAACGTACACTTTTGGTTCTGTTTTACTGATGTAAAGGGAAATATAATGTTTTTGACCCTTTTTAAATGTTAGTCTAGATGATTATTGTGTTTTGCAAAGATGTTCAATACATTCAATTCTTTATGACTGCTAAATTTTATTGGATTCTATAGGGGTGTTGAATACCATAACTAGACGAGTTTGCGTGATACACGGTAAAAATAGGACATGAAAAAGTTGTTGTTAGAAAAACTTTTTTTTTCTTAAAAGTGCCCATCTTGCAATGTATGGCGAACTTTTAGACAATTATATTGCCTTTATTAAGAAAAAAATTTCGTCCAATTCTAAGATAGCCATTTTTTGCAAATTGGCTTTAAATTTTAAAATATTTTTTTTTAGCGTGTAAGAATCGATTTTACAATTTTTACATTTTTTTTCATAAAAGTTAAAACAATTTTCTAAAAGTCACCCATACATCACTTTTTTGTTAGCCTTGTCCTTTTTGAGTTATGTTGATTTAAAAAAAAATCGATCAAAAAACTTAAGCCCTTTTCAAGTGGCAGTCTAGATAAATTTTGAAAAAAAAAACAAAGTATGCAAAGTTGCTTGAAAAGACATAGTCTACACACCCACAAAGTTTCATTGGATTCTGAGAGGGTGCTGCCAATCACGAAGACGAGTTGGCGTGAAATTCGTCCTTGACAATAGCCCAGTATTTCTCAATTGGGCGGAGCTCTGGCGTGTTGGGAGGGTTCTTGTCCTTGGGAACCACCTGCACGTTGTTGGCGGCGTACCACTCCATGGCCTTTTTACCGTAATGGCAAGATGCCAAATCCGGCCAAAACAGTACGGAACAACCGTGTTTCTTCAGGAAAGGCAGCAGACGTTTATTCAAACACTCTTTCACGTAAATTTCTTGGTTGACAGTCCCGGAAGCTATGAAAATGCTGCTTTTCAAGCCACAGGTACAGATGGCTTGCCAAACCAGATATTTCTTTGCGAACTTTGACAGTTTCGTGTGCTTGAAAATATCTGCTACCTTTCCCCTTCCTTTTGCCGTATAAAACTCCTGTCCCGTAAGCTGCTTGTAGTCGGCTTTGACGTAGGTTTTGTCGTCCATTACCACGCAGTCAAACTTCGTCAGCATCGTCGTGTACAGCCTCCGGGATCGCGCTTTGGCCGTCGTATTTTGTTTATCATCGCGAATTGGAGTCACTACCTTCTTGTAAGTCGATAGTCCGGCTCGTTTTTTGGCTCGATGCACGGTTGTAGACGATACACCCAGCTTATTTGCGGCATCTCGGAGAGATAGGTTAGGGTTTCGCTTGAAACTACCGGCAACTCTCTTTGTCGTCTCAGCGGCTTCCGGTTTTCGATTTCCCCCGATCCAGACTTCCTGGCTGTCGACAAACGTTCCCCAAACACTTTAATTACATTTGTAACGGTTGATTTGGCAACTTTTAGCGATTTTGCCAACTTTGCGTGCGAGTAGCTCGGATTTTCGCGATGCACGAGCAAAATTTTTATACTTTTTATTTATGGTAATTCATTTATGGTAATTCATTTATTCATTTTCCAATTCACGTAAAGTTTACCAAAACCGGAGTTCAATAAAAAAGCAGCACCTCAGTTCCGAACAACATAACATAAAATTCTGACTTGACTAGATGAGCACACTTTAGCACTTTGTAGCATAACCTCTGTTCTTAATGACAGCTGCACACCGTTTCGGCATCAAGTCCACAGAGGCTTGGCATCTCAAATCAGGTATTCCAGCCCACTAATCGCGTACCACAATTTGCTTCTCCTGAAACACTTGCTTAGGATCATTGTCCTGTTGGAACAGCCATTTTAGTGGCATTTACTCTTCGGCATAAGGAACCATCACGTCATTGAGTATTTTGATGTATTCAATCTGGTCCATGATGCCTGGTATGCGGTAGATTTGTCCTACACCATTGTAGGAAAAACACCCCCACGCCATTATTTTTGATCCGCCATGTTTTACTATCTTCACCGTGTATTGTGGTTGATATTCTGTGCAAGATGGACGTCTCACATACTGACGAAGAAAAGCTTCTGACGATTGGAAAAATGCCGTTTCGTCTTTAATTTTGTTTGAAGTCGTAGCTGGATCAATTCGAACACTTTTTGCAACCATCCGATCGATTCTTCGGGAAGTGCAACGCTTCCGGCCTTGAGTTTCAGCCTTGGCCCGCCATTTTAAAGCGTTCCTGATCATTTTGGCAGAGCATCCTACTGTTTTCTGGACCTGTCTGTACGATTTGTCATCCTTGATTCGCATTTTAGCAAACTATGGTTGCGGGATGCAATGTTTATGACGGCCCAATTTTCTGCAAAAAACGAAGATAAAAACAAAACCCAACCTAATTTTCATTTCATTCCAAGCTTTTTGTTCACTTACCGTCAGTTTACAAGACAAATCTTCCACAAGAATGCAAGTAGAGTACAAAATGTAAAGATTGTACTCGAAAAAACTTCACAGACAAAAATGATCACCAAAAATTCAATTTAAGTCGGACTTTTTTGAAACTCTCAGGGAATAATTGAACACATGCTTTTCTCGTCAGCAGAGCATTTCAGGACGCAAAAGGCATCGATTTTTTCACAAATAATACCCAGTTTGGTAAGCTATTTGCACGTGTGACAGGAGGAGAAAATCTTTCATCGCTACAGCTACAATCAATAAGAAGGTTTGCCAGAAAGAGTACCTGCTGAAGCGATTGCTACCCTTCATAAAAAAACACAAAGAAAACCCTTTGTTCTGGCCCGAATTGGTATCATGCCATTATGCCAAAACTGTGATGGAGTGGTACGAAACAAATCTAGTGAATATTGTACCAAAAACCGGAAATTCGCCAAATTGTCCAGAGTAACAACCTATGGCGAGATATGGGGCTCCGATGAAGCGGAAGCTTTCTGGAAAGAAACAAGGAATCAAAGACATACGGTATCTGAAGAGTCTGTACATACCCTAATGGATGGAGCTAAGCGGAACATTTTATGCAAATACCGAATAACTACACACTCGGGAAATTTTACAGTATTCGGTAATTTTTTACCGAACTTTCAACAGCTGAACGTTCGGTAATCGATTTAACCATTTATGGTAATTCATTTATTCATTTTCCCATTCACGTAAAGTTAACAAAAACTGGAGTTCAAAAAAATAGCAGCACCTCAGTTCCGAACAACATAACATAAAATTCTGACTTGACTAGATGAGCACACTTTAGCACTTTGTAGCATAACCTCTGTTCTTAATGACAGCTGCACACCGTTTCGGCATCAAGTCCACAGAGGCTTGGCATCTCAAATCAGGTATTCCAGCCCACGAATCGCGTACCACAATTTGCTTCTCCTGAAACACTTGCTTAGGATCATTGTCCTGTTGGAACAGCCATTTTAGTGGCATTTACTCTTCGGCATAAGGAACCATCACGTCATTGAGTATTTTGATGTATTCAATCTGGTCCATGATGCCTGGTATGCGGTAGATTTGTCCTACACCATTGTAGGAAAAATACCCCCACGCCATTATTTTTGATCCGCCATGTTTTACTATCTTCACCGTGTATTGTGGATGATATTCTGTGCAAGATGGACGTCTCACATACCGACGAAGGAAAGCTTCTGACGATAGGAAAAATGCCGTTTCGTCTTTAATTTTGTTTGAAGTCGTGGCTGGATCGATTCGAACACTTTTTGCAACCATCCGATCGATTCTCTGGGAAGTGCAACGCTTCCGGCCTTGAGTTTCAGCCTTGGCCTGTCATTTTAAAGCGTTCCTGATCATTTTGGCAGAGCATCCTACTGTTTTCTGTACCTGTCTGTACGATTTGTCATCCTTGATTAGCATTTTAGCAAACTATGGTGGCGGGGTGCAATGTTTATGACGGCCCAATTTTCTGCGAAAAACGAAGATAAAAACAAAACTCAACCTAATTTTCATTTCATTTCAAGCTTTTTGTTCATTTACCGTCAGTTTACATGATAAATCTTCCACAAGAATGCGAGTAGAGTACAAAAAGTAAAGATTGTACTCGAAAAAACTTCAACAGACAAAAATGATCACCAAAAATTCAATTTAAGTCGGACTTTTTTGAAACTCTCAGGGAATAATTGAACACATGCTTTTCTCGTCTACAGCAGAGCATTTCAGGACGCAAAAGGCATCGAATTTTTCACAAATAATACCCTGTTTGGTAAGCTATTTGCACGTGTGACAGGAGGAGTAAATCTTTCCTCACTACAGGTACAATCAATAAGAAGGTTTGCCAGAAAGAGTACCTGCTGAAGCGATTGCTACCCTTCATAAAAAAACACAAAAAAAACCTTCTGTCCGGAAAAAATCATGCCATTATGCCAAAACTGTGATGGAGTGGTACGAAACAAATCTAGTGAATATTGTACCAAAAACCGGAAATTCGCCAAATTGTCCAGAGTAACGACCAATGGCGAGATATGGGGCTCCGATGAAGCGGAAGCTTTCTGGAAAGAAACAAGGAATCAAAGATATCATACGGTATCTGAAGAGTCTGTACATACCCTAATGGATGGAGCTAAGCGGAACATTTTATGCAAATACCGAATAACTACACACTCAGGAAATTTTACAGTATTCGGTAATTTTTTACCGAACTTTCAACAGCTGAACGTTCGGTAATCCGATTTAACGGATTTCGGTAAAATTTGACAAATTCTGGTAATTTTTTACCGGATACTGTAAATAATACTGTAAAATTTCACCGAAATCCGGCAAATCTGATTACCGAACGTTCAGCTGTTGAAAGTTCGGTAAAAAATTACCGAATACTGTAGAATTTTCTAAGTGTGTATGTTTTGACTTCGTGTTTTATTAAATCATATCCTATGAATCTGAAATAAACAACTACAATTGACCTTACCATGTTTGATTGCATTGTGGTCAGCTCCTGGTCGTGTAGAGTAGTGCCCTTTGTGATGTTACCAGTACGAACGTATTCATTTGTAAATGGATGCTCGCCATAACCGATAAAAACCGGTTATTGAACTATTGATTGTATCTAGTCAGTGTTGCCATCTATTGTTAGCATGCATAGCAATCATGAATGGAGCATTCGATACGTTCTTTAAATTTGCTTAATCTTTGAGATGACTAACTTTAAATATTTCCTAACTATTGAGCGATTTAAGACTAGAAATTGAAAATAGCCGAACCAGAATATCGAAACTTGAGATAAATTAATTCACGCGCGATGGTGGCTGTTTGACATTAAAGATGATTTTAACTTATCCTTTTCAAAACGTCCTATCAAATTTAAAATGTTCTTTTCTCTACAGAGTTCGGTGCCAGAGCCGTTGGCAATGGAGACCGCGGAGGACTTCATCGATGAACTCAACGATCCTGAAGGTGTTGGCGATGGGAGTTCGCAGTCCCAGGAGGAGCTAGGCGATATGACCTTCTTCATGTCGAACTACGCCAAGGAAGCCCTCAAGATGATGTTCATGATGCGATCCCACCACATGCTGACTGATGTGACGCTGGAAATAGAACAGGAAACATTCCACGCACATAAGGTGGTCCTCTCGGCAGCGAGTCCCTACTTTAAGGCCATGTTCACCGGTGGGCTTAAAGAGTGTGAAATGTCGCGGGTTAAGCTGCAAGGGGTAAGTTTGGGAAATTCCTACGCACGATGCGGACACTAATGCAAGTCTTTTGTCTTTTGATACAGGTTTGTCCAACGGCGATGGCCCGAATCTTGTTCTTCATGTACACCGGTCACATAAGGGTTACCGAGGTAACGGTATGCCAACTACTGCCGGCCGCTACCATGTTACAGGTGCCAAACGTGATAGAGGCGTGCTGTGCCTTCCTAGAACGTCAGCTCGATCCGACCAATGCAATCGGTATTGCAAATTTTGCCGAACAACATGGTTGCTTAGTGCTTCAGCAAAAAGCCAACCAGTTCATTGAACGAAATTTTACCAAAGTAATTACATATTCTACCTACATCAGACTTCGTTGTCATTGCACAATTCCGCAGATCTAATCAGCTAGTTTTATTTGCCGTTACAGATCTGCCACGAGGAGGAATTCCTGCAACTATCTGTGATGCAACTTATTTTTTTGATAAGGAAAGACGAATTAAACGTGCAAGGCGAGCGGGATGTATATGACGCTGTAATGAAGTGGGTTCGATATGACGAGGAAAACCGGTACCCGAAGATGGAACACATTCTCTACGCCGTACGTTGCCAGCTATTAACACCCAGTTTTCTCAAAGAACAAATGAAAACCTGCGATGTGCTTCAGCGGGTTCCTGCATGTCGCGAATACCTGGCGAAAATTTTTGAAGATCTTACCCTTCACAAAAGACCGTCCGTGAAGGAACGCAAGCCGAATACAACTCGAATGATATTCGTGGCCGGCGGATACTTTAGACATTCCCTGGATATGCTGGAAGGCTACAACGTAGATGATAATATATGGGTCACACTTCCCAAGCTAACGGTTCCGAGATCGGGGCTTGGTGCAGCCTTCCTAAAGGGTACATTCTATGCCGTCGGTGGACGTAACAATTCACCAGGATCGTCTTACGATTCCGATTGGGTTGATAGGTATAATCCAATATCGGAGACGTGGCGACCTTGTTCGCCGATGTCCGTTCCGCGAAACCGAGTTGGGGTGGCTGTAATGGACGAATTGCTGTATGCTGTCGGTGGTTCGGCAGGGTCGGAGTATCATAATACGGTGGAATAGTAAGTACACTGTGGCTGCTAGGCATGAAACATTACTAAGTATGATTTATTTTTCTAAAAGCTATGATCCGGAACTGGATAAATGGACCTTGATTCAACCAATGCATTCAAAACGACTGGGGGTTGGCGTTGCCGTAGTCAACAGGCTACTGTACGCCATTGGAGGATTTGACGGCAAGGAAAGACTACCGTCTGTAGAATGCTATCATCCAGAAAATAATGAATGGTCAATTATACCGGCGATGAAGTATGGTCGTTCCGGTGCGGGAGTGGCAGCTCTGTATCAGCACATCTACGTTGTGGGTGGATTCGATGGAACACGGCAACTGGAGTCAGTTGAGCGGTACGATACGGAACTACAGACATGGGAACTGGTTGCACCAATCAAAATCGCCAGAAGTGCCTTGTCCTTGACGGTTTTGGATGGGAAACTTTACGCCATGGGAGGATACGATGGACAGACCTTTTTGGCCATCGTTGAAGTTTATGACCCTGTTACGAACACATGGAAGGAGAGCACATCGCTAACATCTGGGAGAAGTGGTCATGCTTCAGCGGTAATCTATGCGCCGTCGTGTATTTCCAATTATATGGAAAATCTCAACATAACGGGTGATTCTAAAGGACGCAAAAGCGAACGAGGGAATGACGGAGATAGTGGCTTTGGATCGACCAGTGGCGTTCAGACTATGGAATGTGAACCTTCTACCTCCCGAGGAAAAATAGCGGGAAGCGACGGAGGGCGGACTCATAAATTGAAAGATATGACTATCGAAGTGCCATTAATAAATTCCTACAGCGATTGCGAGCTGATGAAAACGCTGTGTAGTAAAGCCCCTTGCAATTGTACTAACGTTGCTGCCGAGATTTTCAAAAGTAATTCTGCAAAGTCAGCTATGCATAATGATTCTAGTCAAAGTGATGAAAGCGAAGAAGATGTAGAAAAGTCAGTTCCAATAGAAGGCGCTCCACCACCTATGGTTTCATGTTCGAAGAAAAACACCTCAGATTACCCACCTGCCTGCAATAATGACAATAAGAAACCGCACGACATACAACCGGATGATTGCGACAGACTAACGGAGAAGACATGCAAAAAAGTCAAAAGAAAAGCATCAAACGGATGGAACGAGGACAATTGTGCTTTACTTCGGCTCAAGAAGCAAATCACTTGCTTCGTATCGTCTATTGTATCTCCTACGACCAACCATTGCCTTACGACTGGGGAGTGTTCATTTCCGCGCTCACCACCAAATAAGCCACCACTAGGTCTTAAATTTACCAATGACCTAGACAACCAACCTCCGGAGGATCATGTGCAGCAACCTAACGAATCGGACTTCCACTCAAAGCCTTGACAACAGGCGATATCTGATCTTGCAACTACCGTAATCATCCATCTGACTTAGTTCAAATCTAAAAATATAACGACAAACAATAGGAAAATTGTGCATTCCTCTCCTGCTAAATTGTGTTAAGTAGTAAATTATTTCCCATAGCTTGAGAATCGGATATCTAGTAGCAGGTACTAAATGGAGAAATCGACTGATTTTTTCCGTCGTCGAATTAGACCTAAGCCTCAGTTACGTAGGACTTTTGGACGTAATATTGTAGAATTTATACTATGTATGAATTCGCGTAAAGTTAGCGAAAAGCCTATTGACAAGGTGTAGAGAAAACCTCTTTTATCATGATGATTCCTCTATCTAGGGGCAGAATTTGTTAAAGTGTCATACATGTAAATATTTCATGAAAACATTTTTTATACCACTAATGGCGGAGAACGATATCAAATATACTTTAAAATCATGAAAATCAAAAGTAAATCGTATCTTTTCATCACTTTCCGAACCCACTCAAAATAAGGAAGGTAGCTTTGGTTCATTCGATATAGGCGCGGCTACAAAGCAAGACCATATTACTAACCTTAACATTCATACTAAGGCCTGTGCGTCATCTGTTGCACTTAGAATTTTATTTCCAATCTGGACCATCCGGAAGGACCGCAGGTCGCTTCCAGCAAGACTATGCTGGAGGTGATCGATTTGAGCTCTAAGTGATTTTTAATGATGTGTTGTGATGTGACAGGAAGCCACCACCAGTGCAGGACTTGCCATAGCGTACAGTTCCTCCCAATGGCAAGATCAAACTGTACATACCTGTAATCCTCACTATTCCGTTGTATGAAGGGCCGAAAACGGGGGTGTGGACCCGTAAGCAGAAGCACTTACACGAAACCCACGGAAAGGATAGAGGATCTCCTTCCAACGAAACGCTCTTATTACATGACATATACAGTAAGCAATACACATAAGGATTTCCGTGTGGTGGTTTGTAAAAAATAGGATTAGCAAACTCACTGTAGATTGTTGGAAGACATAGCCCTTCGCTGATCTCGATCTGACGATTTCCATCAAGGAAGGTATAATTGTCATCCATGATTTGGGCCAGATAACCACGAATCCTCATCCAGCCTACACTTCGTCTGGCACCCTGTATTCCCCCCTTACCATAACAAAGATAAAATTTCAATAAAAAGATATTTTTGATTGTTTTTGAGAATCAACAGAATATTCTATAAGACATGTTCTGAAAAGTTTTCTTTATGCCGTTCTACCTAGTTCATTTTCATTCTGCAGCGTTTGGTGGGGCAATGAGAGCGCAAGTCAATCCAAAGCCGAGGGTTAGGGAGAGGTAATGGCGATCTGGTCTATGCGGACTACTTGAACGCCATGGGAGCTGATAAGGATTAGGTTGGGGTAAGGGGTTTGTAGTGTTTTTTTGGATTGAGATGGCCGCGTTGCTACAGAATGATCGGAAATGTTTAATTTGTTTGTGATTTGAAACTAGTAGTGACTCTAATATAACTTTTTGATCTTACGTAAGATGAATGTTTTTGATAGTTTGACAGTTTTGATTTCGTATATACTTATCTTTGTGTGCTGTCTTTGATTTTTTCGAGGATGCTCCACAGGCACTTTTTCTTGAAATTGATATGATCACTTCCTTATCAAAACCGCATGTAGCCTAGGGCTGAGCAGGTCCTTCGCACTTCAATCGATCCATTTCACAGCCGTTCTCGACCATGAAGTCAATAAAAAAAGAAAAGATAAGAAGGTGTTTGTATTTCATGGCATGCAGGGCGTAGGCCATAGATTATTGGTGATATTTTCACGACGATATTTTCGTTTCTATGACTAAGAATTCCGAATTCCTAACCTAACCAAACTTGAACAGCACCAACCAGAAGTAATGAGTTTGAATCAAAAAGGATTTAAAAAAAAATACTGGATTAAATTTAGGCAACAACATTTTAAATTCTAGCCTACTCTCTAGCTTTGGATCTAGTTACCATCCCCATACCAAATTTAACAATATTTCAAATCACTGACTAACTTATCTGACACTTGGAAAAGAACAGTACTATTTCCTATCTAGTTTTTTTTCTTCTATTTATTTATTGTCTGGTATGGAGGATACATGCTATAAACTACATGGAAAGGTAACGATAAAATAAGAAGAAAGACTAGCATACCCCCATCCTACCCCAACCACCTCCATCGCCTATCCCGACAGACACGCGCATCCCGTCCACAATGCGCAGACCCCCCAGTGTCGTGCACTAATACTCAAGAGTCGATATTAGTACACGACACTGAAGAAGTCCGCACATCGTAGACGAAACACGCGTATCCGTCAAGACAAGCAACAAATGTAGTTGGGATCAAACGGAAACTACCGATTCCTCCTCCAATTTTGCAGTTACAGGTATTCCACTAATAAGCTCACACTTTCCGGGATTCATACATGGAAAGGTTTATTCTATTGTTTCCAATGGTGTTCCCTAAGCGGGCCCTCCGCGTCCTATCTCTAATATACATGCTTGTCATCGTCAGTCTCAAGTAACACTTTTCTATGACTATGTGCTTCATTTCGAACAGTCAGATAATTACCCTGATCAAAACATTCACCCCTTTCGAAAATGTTGCAATTACATTTAGTTATTATACCATGAGCAAATCAGGTATTTCGGTTATTCATTCCATAAAAAAAATTGATTAATAACAACATAAGTTGTCAATAAAATGAAAAGTGTACTTTTAGTCGTTTCTCTTAGATTGATAATAAGAAGTCTAAGAGTGAATTGCGGCATAGCCCGCTAGTATCACACCTGATGTTAGTGCCTTTATATAAACGTTCTACGACGTGGCAGTGAAATAAATGTGCAGAATATGTGATACTTTCACTACTGGTCAAATTCTTGGTCTCACATGCATGTTTATAGCATGAGATAAGCCAACCTCCGACAAGGTGACAAATTTGACCTTCGAGAGGGCTTTATGCAGTTCTACCTAGTTACATTTAAGAGGTAGCAATTTGAGTGATCGAACAGCCCGGTTTGATGATTTCTGAAATAAATGGAATATCGTATCAAGGTGGGCTAAAACATACAGAGATGCATAAATGCGAAGCCGAAGAAAATAGCATACAAAGTATTTGAAGAGATGTTATAATATAAAATGATAATAACAATTCCATTTGCAATATCTGTATGTCCGCAGACTGTGCTGCTGCCGCAACTGCAGACGAAGCCACGCATTCATCATGGACCTGTACGTTTAGACCTAGCCACGAGGGAACAAAATAATCTAAAACTATTACACAATACTTAGCAATTCCATGGATGATCCAAAACTACATACCATTCAAATAATATATATCTAAAACTTCGATGCGTTGCTCCGCTTCCCAACATCGCAACAATCATCCGTAGTGAATCTCACTGGTACTACAGTAATTTATATAATTGGGGGTGGGTGTTGGCCAAATTTGGATTTTTCAGATATAATCCTAAATAGGCAATAGAGTATGTTTCATACATCTAGTAACCTAACGTCCGTGCTCCGTCACAATATTTTCTATTGTGATGTGTCCAACTCAATGGGTAAATTGAACTGAAGGTGAGTTTGAAAGAAGGGGAACTTGGAGTAGAGCACACGTACCCACCGGTTGACGCTAAATACTGGCCAACGTGCTTTTGCACATTTGTTTGAGAATTTGTTAAGCGACACAAATTTCCAAATCCTAAGTTTTTGCAAAGTCCTAGCATGCAGTTATGAGCTTCTAAATTTATCATAATAGCATATTAGCGTTAAACCTGAGAGGGTTTTCATCGATTTCTGTTACAATTCCAAGTTGTAACATTCTGCCCATTTGCATGTTAGGCGGCGGGAATTTTTCTCGTGCTTTGGAATCGGTGGATTGTGAGTTAGGTTATTACAGGAAGCGGAGGGACTGTTTAGAGAAGCATACATTGAGAGTAGCTGAGCGGAGGAGATGAATAGAAATGAGCTTTCAGATGATTTGTTTATAGATCAAACCAATAATTAATCTTCAAACATTATAGGGAAACTGCCCCCATATTAATCTCATTATTCCTATATTCATCCTACGATCAAAGGATCAAATCAAAGAATTGGGCAGTTGAAGGATCGGTTTCGTTTTGTAACCTTCGTTAAATAACTACAACAAAAATTACTAACTAATCCTGTCACGTGTATATCGTAATGTTAATATATTGCAAAATAATGAGATTATTATGGGTACATCTTCCCTATGTACTCACTAACAATAGAGGGTGACAGTAACAGTATAGACTAGTAACATTACAGGATTAAGGGGCTATTAAGTAGAGCAGCCGACTGAGGTCATCAGATATAGCTTTTCATTAAATAGGTTTGGGTATGATGAAGTGTTGGGTTTGGATGGTTAAGGGGAATGCTTGAAGGAGAATTTATTGTTGGCCAATGCAAGGCACCTTCTACGTTTTCATTTGGTTGTTGGAATAAATATTTAATAATATGGGTTTATGAATGTTACTAATTGTTACCGTTTTACACACGGGTTTTCTCAATACTTTTAAGTAATAATAATTCAGTTAGGTATAAAGATTACTATCACAGAGCAATAAAGACTTAACTTGTAGGTCAATAGGTCAATAAAATTCATAACGTTAATATTTTTGACTCTGAGAGCAATTTAGCTAAATCAGAGTATTTGGAATACAACTTAATAGGATCACCGGGGTCGATAATAATCACACATCTCAACTCATTAATATAAGTATGAAATGCCTTTTTATCATAAAGGGTCTGTTTAATTATATTTAGTTATATCAGCTATTAATGATATGACGGGCCACCAATCCGAGGAGTAGTCCGGTTTGTTTAGTCTCTATTTGCAGGATCACCACTTGTAAAGGAGCATGCCGTCGCTCAGGAAAATATTCACTGGAAAAAATATCACCTGTGCAGCCGAGGGAACCAGGAAGGGAATCGCCAGCCAACGAAACATGAAAGCATCAGATTCTGACCTTTTGTTGTTGTTTCGTCAATTTGTGTCTACATATTTTATTTTATTATTATTCTTATTTCTTTTCAGGAAAGCATTTGGATTCGATGAAGTGTTGGGTTTGGATGTATAAGGGAAGGGTTGTACAGATAATTTGTTGGCCAATACAGGGCACCTTCCACGCTGCCATCTGGTTGTTAAGAGAGACAATTAATGAGAAAAGTTCATGTAATGTTACTAATAATCCAAAATCTAAAAGGTACAAATATGGACATTAGTCCACTCTCAAAATTTTGAAATATTTTCAAGAGGTCGGAATAAAATCTTCATTATAATGGCCAATTGAGCGCAATACAAATTACTACTAGTTAGTTATTTTCACACGGGTTTTCTTATAACTTTTTAAGCATTAGTACTTCATTCAGGCATAAAAAATAGATAATTAATGTACCAGAAACTGGACGGACACTTGTGCCTACCCAGTGGAGGACCCGGATACGACCACCCATGTGAGTCTAGAGTATCGCACGAGCTGACGAGTGCAACGGGAAGGACTGTAGGTGTATAGACCTGGGGGTGAGTCCCCGGATACGCAATCTTAGCAGGAAAGCACGGACTATACACTGAACAATTACAATTACAATTACAATTACAAGGATCTCCTTGAATGGAACTCCATTGAAGAGGGTGGTCGGTGTGCTGGCATTCGGGAAGAAGCGCTCTTTTCTGTGGTGATAAACAAGGGATCAAAATAAAAAAAAATTCGAAGTTACACCAGATTATTACTTCGTAATCAGAGAATCGATGTCGATGGCTCGTTCTCCAACTGTGCCTTCGTCTTTGCCAGGCAGAGAAGCGAGCATTTGCTTGCGATCTTCAACCTTTAGCAAAGCTGCACTTTGATGAATGTTTCGCTTCTGTACCACACGCAACACATTGGTCAACTTTTCTAATCCTTTCAGGAACATAATTTAGTTTTTTTCAGCAATGTTCACTAAAAATTCTGCTGAAGCCGCACGTACTAACACAAAATTGGTTTACGCAACAATCAAAACAAACGCACGAGTATACACGCTCATTTATTTATACTCTTAAGCTGATGGCAAAAAAACCTTCCCACATACCAAAATTTCTTAAGTAATAAATTTTTTTTTTTTTTTTAATTTTCCGTCGGCCTATTTCCTCACATGGTGACAATCACCGACGCCAGGAAGACGACTCCACCACCTGGACCCTACCTAACGACTCATGAATATGAGCCGGGACCAACGGCTTTTTACTTCCCTTCCGAAGGAAGACGTGACCAATTTTTTTCGCCTCAGAAAAACCACCGACGTCGACTGGGATTGAACCCAGACCCACTGGGGTGTCTAGTAGCAGTCACGCTTACCACTACACCACCGACGCCGGCTTAAGTAATAATAATAATAACTAATAATTCTTAATAACCTTAACTGATTCCAGCAATGGACGAATCCCAGTTTAAAAAAAAAGGGGAAGACACCGAGTGGTGATAAATCTGACAGCTCCCATGTTAAAGTATAGGACGCACATTTTAAAGTGCTTCTAAACAAAATCAAATTAAATTCTAATTAAAAGCGGTTTGTTGAATGATGGAAGAAAAATCCAAAACTACTCAATAAAGACATTTTCAGCTAAATGAAATAAAATAAAAATAATGCCCCTATCACAGCCATTCATGCTTGAATCTCAGCGTGTGTAAAATTCTGCAACCGTTAATTTAAAAGGAATCGCAAAATGACAATAAGGAAAAAGCAAAGCTGTAAGTTTTGTTTGCGCTATGTGGCATCTCATTGCACGTCAAAACAGCGTGTCAATATCGGGTGGCGTGTGACGAACGTCGGAGTGATATTTTGACATGCTAGCTGATGCCGTAACTTCGCCACATCAGTGGGCTCTTGACTAAGTGAACTACGTGGCGTTAGTGAACAAGCGATTGCTAACGCTTGCTAGCGATTTGAAAATTTACACAAAGTTATCGATTAATTTTGTTCTTGCTTAAACGTCTTTCTGTGCCCCTATTTTCCAGTTTTGGATTTTTCTTCCATCTTAAAACCAACCGCTTCTAATTGAAATTTCATTTGAATTTATTGAATTTATTAGAAGCATTCTAAAATTTTCGTCCTATATTTTAACATGGGAGCTGTCAGATTTATCACCACTCGGTGTCTTCTTCTTTGTTCAACCTGCATTCGTCTATCGTTTTTGCTGGAAACACATCAGCAAAACACTTGTTGCTGATATACCAGCATTTCTCAAAACAAATAACTGAAAAGCAGCATCGATATTTACTGAATATCCTTCAGCATTCACATTTATGCCGTTAACCAGCATTCTTTTTGACATTTGGTGGAATCCACTATTAATAACCGAAAATCAGCAAACATTTGCTTACTGATTGTAAATTAGTAATTAATATTTACTGAAGACCAGTAAACTATTTTGCCTGTCAATTCGATGGATTGCTGGTAAAACAAATTAAACTTTCGTTTCTTTTTATTTTGCAAATTGAGTTATTAATTTTAGGTCCAACTTGATTTCACCGAAATGCTTCCATCGGCTAAACAGGTCAATGACGATGTTTACACATCCACTCAGCGAAATAAACTTTCGATATTCATAAGATTGTATCATGATTATTTGCTACAAGAAATCGTTATGAAATTCACCAACTTTTCTTATGAAATATAATGATGTTGAAAAAATTAAAATATGGAGCGAACTGGATTCGAACCTTGAACGTTCAGTTTATGGGTCCACCCAAGTAACTACAAGCATTATATTATTGCTCTTATTCAACACAAAATCAACATCATTAATGCGGGATCGCATCAATTCAACAGTTGTCAAGTAATGAAGCGTTAGATTAGCTTTAAGATTATAATGATGCATTACCAATGCAATGATACATTATCAATGCAATAATGCTACCTTAGCAATGTCTTATGGCATTACAAAAGATATAGCATTAGTTCGATCTTAGTGGGGCCCTTTTCAGCTTTAATCCAACTTCAATGATGCACCAGACGTAATGCATATGCCCTATGTATGCAAGCTATTATAGCCTCGTGGTTACTTGGGCAGTGACTTGACCACTAGTATAAATTAACACTTGTAAATAGGAAAGCTTAAACAAGAACAACGTCGTGTAAAACAAAATTCATTCATAAGTCAACCTTATGAGATTTAAAGCATCGTTCGTAAGTTGAACCTTATGAAATTTTTAAAATTATTTGGCTGAGTGTCACATTCAACAATACACAACCGTATACTTATAAGTAAAATAACAAAATGTAAATTGATGAATATTGATTGTTTTTTATGTCCTTCTGATAACTGATAACTAAAATTAATAAAAAGCTTAGCTAAGCTTAAGATAAATAAGCCGAAACATATTTTTTATTTAAAAAAAACGAAAACAAAAAATGTATTGCTTAACCTTAACTCCCAATAATGGTCAATTTAACTATCAAACTTTTCTCTGTGTGTCTTGATTTTTCGCTTAAATGCTGTCAGCGTTGCCAATCCAATTGTCAAATATTTAATTGGCTGCGTACTGTAGAAAGTCACAGCTGTCAAAAGAACACCATCCACTCTTCTTTTTCTCTGTTGAGAGTGTTGTGAAAATTTTTGTAGATTCAGTTCAGAAGTTCGTCGCGAGATTTCGTCTTAAAGTTGATGATATTTCTTGCTCTGAATTGTGTATAGTTCGACGACACAAATGCTGTAAACATGTTTAATTGTTTCTGAAAGTGGTATACTAACGCATTCCTCCGAGGAATTCGTTTTGAGCCGTGGTTTGAATTGTAGTGCAAAAGTTTGTGGGTCGAAGAAAACTTCATACATTGTTGGGGCGGTGGACTACGGGAAGCCCCATCCCAGGAAAATTGTTCAGCTGCGTGGTGAAAAAGAAGATGGCCTTTTCCAGCCACATCAGCGATATCGTCAACTTGAATGTCGGTGGAACTAGGTAATTGAATGGATAGAAACGTTTTTGATTTGGTAAAAACTAGGCAATTGAATACATAAAAAACATGATTTTGAGAACTGCTTGTTATGATGAGGAAATGTTGTTTAGTGAGTTTGCTTACATTGTTATCAAATAGGTATGTAGGTAATTGGGTGTGATAGAATGGTAAAACATATTTTTTCTCTCTTCATTTGTAATATCTAGTTTCAGGAGTATTGCGCATTATAGTGTATATGTTATTCAAGACTCGTGACAAATAGACATAAGCTGCCATCAATCGCATAATATTGAAAAAGTTGGAATATTTTCATAGGAACTCACAGCAAGCATTCTACAGCAGACGTATACAGTTTAAAGAGACGTTATGAATGAATCACAGCAAGCATGTTATGAATATGTATTGTAAATAAATATATGGGCCTTGAATTGTTAAGGTTGATCATAGGGTAACGGGATGTAATGTCAGCCTAGCTCCTACATTCGGCCTAAACATCAAATAGGTCATAAATTCAGCAACAATCAACAAAATCATGTTGGTAATTTGTTAATTTATTTATAACGATAACTTGTTTGTATACACCTTATATCAAGTCAAGGAAAAACACTATTTGGAATAATAAATTTTTGGATGGACTAAACAGAATTACGGATCAATGTGACAGAGAAAAAATAAATGTAATTTAAGAAAGTAATTGAATTGAAAAAAAAAACTGGCTAAAGGAAACTAGTTGAGCTTAAATGAAACTTTTCATAGCTGTTTTGAATGATGTTAGTGTTGGTTTTTGCTTCAGTTCAAGTGGCAGACCGTTCCAGCAGGTGGCTCCGAACACCAACAGGCTCTTGCCACTTGACGATGTGTGCCTTGGGATGATGAAGCAACGAGTGCGTTCTTGCTGTCCACGTAGTAGATGTTGCGAGATGTAGTCTGGTTGGTTTCCGCAGTAGACTTGTCTCATAAACGTACAGATCCGTAGATGATAGTTCGAGGGCAGATCGTGTCCATCGTAAATATCATGGACGACTTTCGTTAGGGCGGTGGTCGTACTGTATCCCTTGCAATATCCGGATTGGTGTTTTGGTATCATCAATTTGTAATAACACACTTGAGCGAGATTTTCTTTTCCCTTTATTTCATGATGTTTTTGCGAAACCGCACCAATTTTACTTCCTGTTCATCTTCTTACGCAGATTCTCGACATCTCGCCAAACCCTGACATGGGTACCGGATACATTTTTTACATCCTTGCTCAACTCCGAAAGAAATGGCCGAATTTCCAGCCTCCGCGACGAAACGGATGCCATCTTCATCGACCGTGATCCTAAGCTGTTCTCTATCATTCTTAATTACCTACGTACCAAGGAAATAGACATCAAGTCCTGCGATATCCGGGTACTGCGACATGAGGCTGAATTCTACAACATTTCGCCACTGATCAAACGATTGATGTTGTGCGAAGAGATGGATCAATCGAGCTGTGGTGATGTGTTGTTTTACGGATATCTTTCTGCTCCAAGTATGTTGATAATAAATCAGAAACTTACACGTTGAAACTTTCTTACGCAATCCAATTTACAGACATTCCAATTCAAGAGGTAACGCTATCTTCCTCGTCAACAAGTTCTGTAAGCGGTATCACAGCGACCAATTCTTCATCAGGGTCAAACGGTTCCGCTCAATCAACTCAGTCAAAAACCAATAATGACCCGCAATCCAGTACTCCATATCAGGTTCCCACATCGCAGCAATTAACGGGTGTTCCATCGTCGTCAACGGCCTCCGGTAGTGGAGTGTGTCATCCCCCATCGAATCCCCGACCTGGGTCGATGGTTCGAGTCCCCGAATTTTCCCAAAGCTCCGGATCATCTGGAAGTAGCACCGGGGGAGCCAGTGGTTCTCGTCATGCTGGTCATTCTCGAAACTCATCATGGGATCTCCGTGTTTCGTATAACGGTAACGGAAGAAACTCACAGTGGGCTCCTGGCCACTCCCGTACTGCATCGTTGGATTTGATGCGTCATCATTCTCGAAATTCATCCGTCGATTTGAACAAATACATCCGCAATGACGTTGGACTGGTGTTTGGCCCTGGCCAATCATCTGGATGGTCAGATCCGATGCGTGTTCAAATCATCAAAGCCCATCACAATTGGATTTCGGTTGCTTATGCGCACTTTGTCACGTGCTATCGGCTGAAGGACTATTGTGGTTGGCAGCAAATATTTGTTTCACCCTACGTTGAGCACCCGATCGAACGAATAGCTATAAATGCCAAGATGAGCCTAGCTACGTCGGTCGGTGAGCAGTCTCACAGTAAAATGGTAGCAATCTCATACGGCAGTCAGATACGGCTGTGGGGAATCTCGGAAGATGGCAGCAAGACTGACGTCGGCATCTTCAACCTTCACGTACGGGTTGAATATCTGTTCTTCATCGGTAGCCAGCTGGTGGCACTGTCGTCTTCGGGCAAAATCGGTGTATGGCATGCGATGACCCAGCACTGGCAAATTCAAGATCTGGTTCCGATTCTGTCGTTCGATACGGCTGGATCATTTTTGCTGCTCGGTTGCAACAATGGCTCGATTTATTATATTGGTATGTATATAACATATAATGTACTGGGATGGATATTTAGTGTGATGTTTTTTGTTTACAGATATGCAGAAATTTCCATTGCGAATGAAGGACAACGATCTTCTGGTGACGGAACTGTACAAAGATCCATCGAACGATTCAATAACGGCAATATCCGTTTATTTGACCCCCAAAACTACAAGTAAGTTCTGCGTTGGGCCTGTTATGCGCACAGTTTTGGGTATTAGATTCTGTGTAGACATATTTGGATTTGATGAAGTTTACACTGTAGAAACACTTGGTATTGTTCACATACAGTTTCCAGAGTATCAGAGTAGTTTTGTGCTACATTGTATTTAGGTTACATTTCATTCTATCTTCATCGCATTCCTATTTTTATGCAGTTTGAGTTACACGCGCAGGTTTTCCTCTATTCTCTTGGGCAGACATTTTGATGGATTTATTAATATTGAGCAGGGAATGTCTTTCGGCATGTCACATATATTTATTTCTACAAGATTGGCTTTTGATCACTTAAGCCTCTTTGGTCACATTAGAATTGGTCCTATTTCAATTTATTAAATTCATATTAGATGCAGCTTGCAATGCGAGAGCAACAAATCCATAATCATAAACTTGAATATAGCTTCTGGAAAAGAATCACCGAAGTAAACTGCTTGACAGATATACTCGGCTTGTTTCTAAACTCTTCTTGTAAACATGAAAGATGTGTGCGATTTTTCAGAAAATATTGCAGATGCTCACTGAAGAGAGACATTTGGAAAAAGGTAATGATGCGGAAATAACAAGCTATTCATTAATCGATGGTCGGTATCTGTAGTCATATGTTACCGACGTCGAGATGTATGGGCTTGGTGGTTTTCAATCTGAAAATGTATGGAGATTTATCGTTGTTGCTCGATACTTAAAAATATCACTATAATTTTTGACCAAGGAACCCGTTGGTTCTTAACACTTCCGAAAATAACTAGCAAAACAAAATTGTTTTTGTTTTCTTGCATCGCTGGTAAAATGATTATTATGATAGAGATTACTATACTCTTGTAGCATGGATCGTGCACATAGGAATATGCTTTCGTATCAGAACTACTTTATCAAGTCTCACTGTTGAAATCATACTCAACTTTTCGTTGTATGAAGAACCAAAAACGGAAAGGTGGACCCATGTGTAGGGACACCTACACGAAACTCACATGGGACAGAAGAATCTCCTTCCAGCACCGACAGTAGCATGAAGGATGGGGGGTTGTTGCCATAGCTTTGAAATGAAATATTAATGGAGGCCTACAAACTTTCTTCCGAAGTCTAGCAAACTGATTAGAAAAAAAGAACGCGCATAATAGCATGATGTGAAATTAAGCCAAAAAAGTATCTGTCCTTTGTGCTTTCGTTTTCGAAGACATTCCTTCCGGTATATTTCGGAACTCATGTTCGCGAAAGTGAGATAAGATGAAGATTTTATACCGCATGAATTATACTTTATTTCAAAAAATTTCCCAAAAAAATGACTTTTATAAGTTTGACACCTTCGTTCCTTGCTTCACAGTGTTAAATTATGCCCCTGAAAGCATTTTGTAGTCCAATTTAACACACTTTTCTTCATTCATATTGATGCACATTTCCTTTTTGCACAACAACTCATTGTGCAAGCTTTGGTTTTCACGGAATTCGTTTGTAATGCTACGTTTAAGATATAGGGGAAAGTGCTCTAATGTAGGTCTATGGATCTAGAATTCGGCCTATCGATAAAATTTGACTGTCCTTAATTTTTTTCCCATATTGATATGTCAACGAGGCAATATTACTGTAAAGGTGAAAACATATTTACCTCGAGTTTTAAGCATAGGCCGAATCTTAGATCCATAGACCCACATTAGAGCACATTCCCCTATTTACTTTTTTAAGGTCTTGAAAGAGCTCAGTGCCTTAGTGCGCTGAACCATTCTGATTGATGTTCCACTTTTATATGCACAATCTGATAACTCCTTTTTTTTTTATTTCAAACTGCACACAAAGCTTTTTGTGCAAATCTGGCTGAGATGGACCAGGTTTTCGGTCACGATCGGATAGGTCCTGCAAATTAGTATGTGTCCCGAATCGTTTATGCGTTAACTCCTTCCTGCTTCGCCAATGTCCTTGTCGATGAACCAGTTTCTCTTTGGTAGGGAATGTGTCCCTTGACTCAACCTAATATGCAGTTGTGGATTACATTTTTTAGTTTGAACTCATAATTTAATTGAGCTGGAAACGATATTCATCTAGTGAAACGTTGGCTTAGATAAGCCTCTTCTGAACCACGAACAGTTAAACAACGTACTTTCTAAAGGCGAAAACTTTCGATGGATATGGATGTTATGTCGGTCTTTAAGCACCATATTGGGTTTATTCGTGGATGTCTTCATATTCGTCTCATAAACCTAAATTTATTGTTAAAATCAATCTTCGTAAAATTTGTTTTTTTAAATTATTTCATTTGGTACTTCACTTTGATTTATATTCGCTATATTAATTATGCAGATATATTCATACATTTTAAAATCCATAACTATAGAAATTCAGATTTATATCTCCATACTAGTGAGGTGATGGTTACCTTAGTGAGCATTGTGCCGTATCCCCTTAACTATTCCTTAGATACTTGCTTCATTACTTATATCTTCTTTCCAATCCTAGGGAGGCCAACATGAAAGATTTCTATCCTGGGCGGCTGCTTACTTTAGCCTTGAGGCTACAACGCCACGAGCCACTGGGTCTGCCTCTGCTGCGGTGTCCTGCTGGGTTCCAACCCAGCGCTTGTTTTTAGATTACGTGTCCGCTTTTTTTGTAGTGTGTGACCCACCTCCACTTTCGTTCTTGAATTTCTGTTGATATCGGTTTCTGTTGACATCGACGATGGGGCTCAGCATTCGAGATCTAGTTGTGCGGCCACCAGACACGAATTATACACCGCAGGCATCGGTTGATGAAGACCTGCAGCTTTTGAGTGTTCTCCTTTGATACACACCACCTCTCGCTGGTGTATAACAGCACAGATATCACGTATCAGATATAGAGGGGATTTTATAATTTCACTTTATTTTAATTGAATATTCAAAAACTACTTAAACTTTTTGGCGAAAATGCCACAGCAAAAGCAAAACACATCTCTTTTAAAGCACGGTCTGCTTCGATCTCTTAAACCGCTGGAATAGAGTGACACCAAAACCCCGAGACAAACTTGTCCGTTGAATAGAGGCTACCCATTCTATGAGAAAGACTGAATTCGGCCGTATTCTCATCGTTAAAAAGCAAACAATTAACTGCACAACATAGCACATCTGCATACCTCTCTCTATCGCACAACTCACATGCAAATGCACATATCCAACACCACTACTTGCATTCAAAACACTGAAAAAAAAACTGCACCGTAATTCGGCCACAACCTCTAATTCCATTCGAACAATACACAACAATTAATATACATCTACCCATGATCATCATCAATCTCATGGTTAACCTAAAAGTCTTATTTATTTTCTTGTTTTTATAATTCTTCCTTTAATTTGAACATGTTAGTACCGGGAGATAAAGAAGGTAACCATTTTCAACTCTTAGTTGACTTTTTTCAATTTCAACCATTCAAAGTGACGACTATTGTTTATGTTTTCCTTTGTTCAAGCTTGGATTGAGTTACTCACGCTACAGCTATTTTGACCATTCAATTATGTCTTCTGTGTTCTCCGATCTTTGCTTGAAGCCGAATCAGTTCGGAACTGATTGAATATTAATTTTCACATCTAGTTCCTAGCTTTTATAACTCATTATTGGACAAACAACATTATCAACTAAATAAATTTAAAAAAAAAAAGAAATTGCCACCCTTATACACAAAACGCAACATTACTTCTTACCGAACCGCAACACTTGGTTCATTCGAATGTGGAAACAATTCAAGTAGTGGTGCTGGCATGTGTTTCCTCTGTTCACTGCATCCCAGACGTGTGTGTCCTCTGTTTCTTATAGCTTATTTGTGTATTTTTTCCTTTCTAAATTATTGTTATATTGCATCTTGATCTACGATCGCTAATGCTCATTCCAATGCCTTCCACAGGTCTATCCGGAAACTGGATTGAAATCGCCTACGGAACCAAGTCGGGCTCGGTGCGGGTGATAGTGCAACATCCGGAAACCGTTGGCCACGGACCTCAACTGTTCCAAACGTTCACCGTCCATCAGAGTCCGGTGACGAAGGTTACTTTGTCGGAGAAATTCCTGATCTCGGTCTGCAGCGAATATAACCACGTTCGCACTTGGCAAGTTACGCGCTTCCGAGGCATGATATCCACGCAGCCTGGCTCAACGCCAGAGGCTTCATTCAAGGTAACATCTATAGCCACTACTAATGAGTTCGAAAGCATTGATTTTGGTGCACATTTGCAGATCGTCTCTTTGGAAGCAGTTGACTCCACCTACAGCTACTCGGCTGGTAACGACTTCGGCCCGTTCGGCGAACAAGATGATGAACAGATTTTCGTTCAGAAGGTGGTTCCCGATACGGATCAACTGTACGTACGTCTAGCAGCAAATGGTGAACGCGTCTGCCTAATTCGTTCCGTTGATGGTACTACCGTCACCTCGTTTTGCGTACACGAATGTGAAGGATCTTCCCGGATGGGTTCTCGACCTCGTAGGTTCATTTTGTCCGGCCACTGCAACGGAGCGATTCAAATGTGGGACCTCACTACGGCATTGGAAATCTTCAAGAAAAAGGACCAGAACAAAAAATTGATTGGTGGTCCAACTGCAGACGAGCTGATTCGCCTACTAGACCAATGTGATCTTAGCAATAGCCACTGTTCGACTCCTTGCATGTCGCCATGCCCTTCAGCGATCTCAACCGGCGTGGCTACGGTACCTAGACTAAAACCGTTCAACGTCGCGTTTCTTAACCAGTCGGCAGCGGCAGCAGCAGGCGCAGGACCAGGATGCGTCCAACCAAACCCGGACCAACCGAACTGATCTATGCCGAGACGGCAAGGAGGACTTTGAAAGTGGTTATGCTGCTACCTTCAACTGTACGATTGAATGATCTTGTTTTTATGTTACTAGTGCATGTGATCGCATGTGAAAGTGCATCGCACTGATTACACAGGTCAGATTAGAATCTTTATCCTGTAAATGTGATTTTATCCTTGGAACGAATACGTCACTAGACTGGCTCTACTAGAGACATCTTGATTATATGAAAAGGTTAAAAGTGATTTACGCACTCTTATGCATTGAATATTACTACAATACCACTATATATTCGAGTTATCAAATATTGAAAATAGTCAAATCCAAATAGTGCAGCGCCGAATTATATTTTTAATAAAAAGATGAAAATTTAGAACGAATACGGTTAACAGTTAGATGACATCCATGTTCAGCTGAATTTCAAATCATTTTGGACAGTACCTCTAAAACTAGAGCAGGTCATTTTTCTTTTCATGAATGTAATTAGTGGGTTTTACATTATTTCATCTTTGGTTTGCTAATGATACATGTTTGTAGGATGTGTCGCTTCTGTACCTGCTATTTAAAATTTCAGCATTGTTTGCGGCTTATGGGGGGATTAAGGCATCAGGAGGGGGGGGGTGGGGGGGGGGGGGGTGGGTGCCGGGGGGTGTTTGCGCCGCCCGGCGTTGTTGGCTGCGGGGGGCGGGGGGGTGGGGGGGGGGTTCGGTGCGGGTTCGGGGGGGGTGGTTTCGTGGGAATGTGGGGCATTGGGGGGGGGGGGGCCCGCCCGCTTTGGGTTGGGGGGGGGGGGGGGGGGCGGCGGGTGAAAAAAAGGAAAAAACCTCGAGTACTTTTTTAAACAGATGTATCTGATTTTGTAATCAAAGAGGGAAGTAAGATTCAAACGTAAATTTCTCAAAACTCTCAGAACCCCCACGGAAAGTAGCCTCACAATCATGTTAGAAAAATGTTATTCCTTGTGTTGGTGGCCCTAGTTTGCATGAAAGTGCTAAGGGTTTCAAGAATTTAACGTTTGAATCTTACTTCCCCTCTTTGTTTGCAAAATCAGGTACGTATGTTTGAAAAATTACTTTAGATTAATGAATATTTCAATCAATTTACATGCAGAATTACAAAAGCAATCTCCCCGAAAGGTTTACATATAGCTTTTTTTTAAAGGGCGAATCTAACAATGGCCAATTTTCTCATCTCTCGTTTTATTACATGAGTTACATTGGCATTATAAAACTTTCGAAGGATTGTTCAGTACAGGTCGAAAGACAATGCTAACACATTATGCTAATACTGTAACGGAAAACCTAAAGGCGATTAAGTTATTAATGTAAGAGAAAGTAAGCACAAGACCTTAAAAAACTCACAATGATAACTTACATAACATGACGTAGAAATGAGTTGAGAAACACAACATGACATTTTCCAAATGTGACCTCAAAAGACTCAAAGTATTTACGTGCAACAAGGATTACATCACTCTTAATATTCATTTATTTTAAGAGTGTATTAACAAAAACTTCCTTCTGCGACCTTTATGAGCACGCATAGGTAAACACGGTTCCAAACAACAACTAAGATTACACTAATATTCCTTCTCCATACCCATCCGATGGCAAGGAAGTGGCCGGCGCCATCCTTATTTTATTTTCTTGGCATAACGTCCCTTATAACATAACCTGATAACAATATCCCTCCAACATTCTTGGTTCATCGCTGCTCCTCTCCAATCCCGTGGGACCTTGTACTCCATAGATCTGGCTCTACTTGGTCTAACCATCTCGCTCGTTGTGCCCTTCGTCGTCTTGTGCCAACCGGATTCCCATTGAACACCATCTTCGCAGGCTATGCGTCCAGGTTTGGCCACCTTACGAATACTGGGTTCGACAGCGAGTTGCGTGAGCTCATGGTTCCTCCGCATCCAGACACCATCGTACTGCACTTCGCCAAATATAATTCTTAACACCCTTCGCTCAAACACTCCGAGTGCTCGCAAGTCCAAGCATTGTCAACGTCTCATGCCCAAAGAGAACTACCGGTCTTATTGGTGTTTGTACAGGATAAACTTCATACGTGAGCTAAGTCTGTTTGATCACAGTTGCTGGAGCCCGTAGTAGGCATGACTTCTACTTATATTAATACAAGAAGGGTAAGTTCCGCATGCCAGCGTGTACTTCGTTTTGAACGTATTTATCTTCACCCCCATCTTCACTCATTCGCGCTTCGGAAAGTGTGCTGCTCTGCCACCGCCTCAAATGTTTTGCCGACAATGTCCACGTCATCGGCAAAGCAGATAAATTGACTGGATCTTTGATGAAGTTTGTCAGAAGCAGATAATTTCTCATCTCCATGCGAAGCGCTAGGAGTGGACGGTTATTTATTGCTAGAACGAATAGACATGAAGAGAAAGGCTTTGAAATTGAAAGATACAAGTTTGAAAACGAGCGGAGGGCATTGAACGGTAGTATCCGACCAGGCACATAACCCTTTACCATACTACCCCATGCAGGGTAGGCAAGGGGAGGAAATCCCCTTGACTGGTATTCTCCGCGCATGGGAGAACACAAAAAACAACAATCAATGTGACTGGATCTGTTGAGAATTGTGCCCCGTGTGATGAACTCCGCTCGTCTCATAACACATTCAAGAGCAATGTTTAACAGCAGGTAAGATATTCCATCACCTTGACGACGCCCTGCGGGATTCAAATCCGAAATCCGATAACCCACCCGATATCCTCACACAGCACTGGGTTCAATCCATCGTAGCCTTGATTAGTCGGGTCAGCTTCCCGGGAAAGCCGTTCTCATCTATAATCTTCCATAGCTCTTTTCAGTTGACTGTATGCGGCTTTGAACTCGATTAATAGATGATGCGTAGGGACTCTAGATTCACGGCTTTTCTGGAGAATCTGCCAGAAAGTGAATGTTTGGTCCGTTCTATACCGTTCTTCGATGAAGCCAGCCTGATAAATCCCCACGAATCTATTTGCTAGTGGCAACAGTCGCTGGAAGTACTATCGTTAGTTTTCGCAGACCAGTTGTTCGCCATTCTGGTAGATTGGGCAGATAACCCCATCCTTCCACTCCTCCGCCGGCTGTTTGGTATCCCAAATCCTGGCTATAAGTCTTTGCAAGCAATTGGCCAACTTGTTCGGGCGCATCTTGATAAGTTATGCTTCGATACCATCCCTTCTAACCGATTTGTTGCTCTTCAGCTGCTTGATGGCATTTTTAGCTTCACCTATCGTCGGGGGTGGCACATCTCAGTCACTGCATTGCCGAAGGTACTTCCTTCGCTATCTTGGTTCTTTTCCTGAACTCCATTCCGATGTTCAACGAAGTACTGGCTACACTTTTCGGTCACCTCACAAGTCCTAACTTTCATCGATAACTGCTGAAACAAGGTACTACGTACGGTCATATTTTTGGATGGCGGCGAAGTTGATAAGTCCAAGGCCGTTGTCCTTGGTCGGCTGGTGTGCGCTGAAATGTCCAATCACCGGTTTATACTCCTCTTCCTGGCAGACTTGAGCGTTGAAATTTCCAATGATGATCTTGATGTCATGGCTTGGGCAGCGGTCGTATTCACGCGCCAGTTGCGCGTAGAATTCTTCTTTGTCATCATCAGAACTCCCGGGGTGAGGGCTATGCACGTTAATGATGCTGATGTCGAAGAACCGGACCTTGATATTCAACCTGCACATTCGATTGGCAGTTCCACGTACCGAGTTTCCAATCGTAAGTCCTTATCCGTAGCCTAGGTCCATGCCATGGTTCCGGTTCGAATCTCTACCTTGTGTATTATTCGTTGCTGTAGTTTTTTTTTATCGGTGTCAGCTTACACACTTAAAATTTATTCACGGGCTCGGTTAAACATTTAGCTGAATTCACTCGGCATTTTCATATTTAACCGATAACTCGGCAAAATATCGAGCGATGCCGAGTCTCAGCATCACTTGCAACTGAAATATCGGGTAACTTTATTACTAAACCGATTCTCGGCAACACTAGGAGCCGAGCACAAACGTTAACCAAACTTCAACCGACCTCAGCTGCCTATCATGCCGAAATATTGGTTTAGCAGGGTTGTAGCCCGAGGCTCGGCTTTTTATCTGTCAACCGCCATGCGCTATTTTGTTTTCATTCTCAAGTGGAGTAAGTCGTATGTTGTTTGTGGAACGGTGAAAAAACATACATTTATTGGCACTATATTAATTACATTGATAAAACCTCGGCAACAATTCTACGCCGATTCACCCGGTTCAAGGCTGCTTCTCTCCATCCCCGGTTGCGCCCCACGCTCTCCAAGTCTTGGTTTACCTGATCCGCCCATCTAGATCGCTGTGCTTTCACCCGTCGCATTTGACGCAAACACCATATTTGCAGGGTATTGCCTATAGGCATGAAATATTCAATATTTCGATGAAAATCTAATTCAAAATTTCGAATATTTACAAATTTAACCGAAATCTCGGTTAACCTCATTTCTGTTTGCTTCGAATTTTAACCGATATGTCAGTTTACTCATTCCGAGATTCCCAGCTAACTATATAAGTTTTCAGTTTGACCCAAACCGAGATTATCGGTTAACATAAAAAAGCCGAGATTGAAACCGAGCTGTGCGGATCTCGGTTTGGAAAAGCCGAGACTCGGCATATAATTCTAAGTGTGTATAGTTCTTCTCCTTTTGTTAAAACGATTTTCTTTTAGCTTCTTCGTGATCCTTTGCAATTCTAGCTGACTTTGTATCAACGTATTAATCTCCTCGGTTTCATCATCACTATTTTCGGTGTCCATCGGCATCAAGGCAGCTTCTTCTATTCCTCGGCATTGCATTTGGATTATGTGAACATCTTCCAACACATCGGATTATGTGAACATCTTCCAACACATTGGATTATGTGAACATCTTCGAACAGGGTTCTGAAACTTACGACCCTTTTTCAGGGCCACTATATGAGTGTTCAAAGCCGTGGACGCATTATTGTCCCATGTTACAAATCATCAATTTCGGAAAAATACCATGTCGATTTGTAACACCTGAAAATTGGACGCATATTTGTCCCATTAGAACAATTATTGCTCTCAGTGGGACAATTATGTGTCCATATTTAAGGTGGGAAAAATACATTCATCGTATTTAGGATTTTTCTCTAGAATTAACAACACCTGTTTGAATTATATTTTGATAGTACATATCAAATTTTGTGGTAGGCATTAAAAGTCAAAAATATCCAAATGTCATATGCAACAGTTATGCTTCCACCGGTAGTATACTAAGTTGATGAAGTTGTTGAGACGATTGATAGACGTAAAACTTTATGCAAGCTACGCACTTTTCAAACATCGTATCTGATCGAGCTCTGACGATGGTGGATATCTTGGCTTTTTGGAGACTTGGGAGAAATACGAAGCAACTACCGTGGTGCAAGTATTTATCAACACCGCAAAGCCTAATGCGATCTAATGCTATTGCTGCTTTCTATCAGAACAGATCCGGTTCGTAAACATTACACTAGTTAAGATGTAGAGCTGGGTCTTGCAGATACGTATACTGTGCCGTTGAGTTTGTCGCTAAGAAGACTCAGGTGTTACTGTTTAGCATTTTAAGCAGGTATGCAAAATAAATGAATAAATGCAACACCATACATTTTTCATTGGATACCACGATCAAAGAAAAGAAGCTTGATTTCGCGACACATGGCCGTTACGGGAAATTTCATCATCGATTTAGCGAAGGAGGAAAATTTCTTGTGCTTTTTCCACCACCAACCGATTCTAACAGTGTTGGGTAGGTAATCATGTTGGCTGGTTCACTCTCCGTAGATACAATAACCCATATCAGGAGGATCATCCAACTCGAATACCTTTATAAGTTAAACAAGCAGCCCTTTTAAAGACCACTAAATCATTACCAAAGTCTCATATTTACAACCATGCGATCGTGCATTGTGCTCAACCTCTCCTTGCTGACGTTGTTTGTGTTTGTTCAATACGCCAACGACTCGATGAAGAAATAAACAAAATTAAATGCCCAACCCAAATGAGAAATCTGGAGGAAGGTTTTTGTTTTGGTTCCACTGTATTGACCAATTTTTGCGAATTGAACGATGGATGCAATTCGTTGTTCATTTGACATCTCCACCTTCCGCCTTCCAACTGGCCGCCACGCTAAGAGAGCGCGTTGATCATCCGAAAGCAAAGTCCATGGCTCGTGGCCATTAAGGACTACCGGTCGATCTAAACAATACTTTGAAAGCGGTCAATTTCGTAAAGCGGCGAACTTTATATCGGTATCCAATTTAAGCACAGCTTGCATCTTTGTGTTGTTCATCGATCTAAAGATGGGAACTCGGTTCATCTTTTTGTACTTTCGACGCAATCATGTTAGCTTCTGTCATAAGTCTGATGTACGTTTCCGTCATCGTTTCAAGGTTGCGTATCGGCGACGTAGCCGAAAAGTTTTTGCATAGCTTGAATGCAACAATACAGACCTCTCCTTCTTGTTCTTTCGCAATTCTAGCCGACTCTTTTTGTTTACTGATCCCCGTTGACATGAATGTGGCGAACTGCAACAACGCACGATCGCGGGTATCCAACTTCTTCGGTTCATCAATACGTGTTTCGGTGTCCACCGGCATGATGACAGATTCCTCCGTTTTATCTTCCAGCACCTCTAGCGTATCCAATTCTCCCTCACCTTCAGTTTCTGATCCTCCGGTGGCTGTACCTCCAGTTACTGCACATCCGGACGTTTTCTTCAGCTTACCGCTTTGCTCCTTTTCTTGACTTTGCACTTTCGGCTGACTCCGATTCTGACGCTTGGGACAGGAAGCCGTCAGGTGTCCCTCTTCCTTGCAGATAAAGCATTTGTCCTTGTTGCCTTGGTAGTAAATGTTTCCCTTCCGGCTGGCAAAGTGCAGCGATGGCGGGATTTCTTGCTTCACATCCATGAACGCGCCCCGCACACCAGTGTAGGCCGGTATGCCCAGCTCCACCGGAAACTTCTCCCGCACGATACGTTTTACGCGTCCATATTTTGACAACACCGTAACAATCTCCTGGTCAGAAACCTCCGGTGGGAGATCGTATATTCGCAAATAGCAGATGTGATCCTGGGCATGCGACATGTGCACTTTAACCTTTTTTCCATTCCCATAATGGAACATCAGTTCATCCGAGTTGGCGGTCAACGCGAGCAACACCGACCGCTCAGACTTGAACTTGACGAGAAGGGACTTTTCATCTGCAATCCTATATGCAGGTTCAATTTCATCAAGCTCCACATCCAAGCCTTTGACGAAATTTGCCACTTCGCCTAAGACTGGTTGATCCGCTCCATTGCCGAAGGTAAATCGCACAGTATTTTTCAACTCGCACATTGCTGCTGTAACAAAAGCGACCGGGTTGATGAAACAAGAACAATGCAAATTTATTACAATGCCGTAGAGAGCAAGGCTATCGCGCAAAAAAAAAAACAAAACTCTCAACCGTCCCAAACGAAAGCAGAAACAGAATTGGACAGAAATGCATATAACACATTCAAGACTCATTGTAGAGAATTGGCGTCTTCAGAAAAGTTTCTCAGTGCGTAACCAATCGTCTTTTGAAATTATCATATTAGTTCCAAATCGTGCTGCACACGCATAGAACGAATTTTTTATTTCAACAATTTTCTGTATTGAAATCAGTAAAAAAAATGATTGTTTCCCGGCTAACAATAATTTTTGTTGACATCAAAAAAAAAAATATATTTTTGATTTTAAAGAAAATATTCTTTGTTTTTAAAAAACGAATATCCCTTGGATCAAAAAAAAAATTCGTTGAATCAACGAAAATATCTTTCAGAGAACAATTTTAATTTGTTATGTCAAAGATTGTTGTCGTTCAATCAATAATATTTTTTTTGGCTTTATGAAAACATCTTTGAAGCTATAATTTTTATTTGTAAAATCAACAAAATAAATAGTTGGATCAACGATTTTAATTCATCGAGTCAATAATGTTTTCAGTAGACTACAATATAGTCCTTGTTTTTTTTATATTGGAGTTTTCTGTTTCTTGTTTTTTTTTTAAATAAAGACACTTTTTATGGTTTATTTTAGGTAATTATTATATTTACGTAATTACAAATTCTAAAATAAAGATTGTGGTCTACTTTATGTAAATTAATAGTGACTGTTAGTAGCTTTTCAATATCAAACACTACCCTAGATTCGTTCATTTTGATAACTTCAAAAGATTGTAAGTGATCAACAAATTCCCGTGAATGAATGCTATAGCATATATAACAGGCACTTGCAATCGAACATGCTAGTCCGAAAGAGTGGGAAGACCCTAAGAAAAAGAAACAAACAGCTACATTATAAATCAGAAACTCTTATAGCATTTGTCAAACTGTATACAATACATTTGAAAATATACCTGTGCTTTTCTCCAGGCAGTCAATCCGTGAATCAAATTTGTTCGTTGCGATAAAAGGGAATCGGTAGCAGAGCTTCTATTTCACGACGCTCAATGATGCGAAGAGTTTCGGCAGAGTACTCGTTAGCTGAAAACAACAAATTGGAGTAATTTTTAGGAAAACAAAAACTTAACCAAATAACTCACCGACTGTTGCGGACAGTCCAAATCCGTTTAAAATTTCCACGGTCTCGAAGGTTTCAGCGGACACCTCTTCTACTAAAACCTGTTCAAATAAAGCTTCCGGGCAACTCATTTTCACTGATGTTCTCGTTACAAAATGGAGCTCACTTTACTGACCACGCTTGACAACACATACACTGGCAAAAACATCAACAATTATTTTTGTTGATTTGATGATATCTTTTAAAACGAACAAATATATTTTCTTGTTTAGAAAAACATATTGTAGATTCAAAATATTTATTTTTTTTAAACAAAAATATCGAATCGTTGAGTTCTAAACAAATATTTTTTGATTTAACTACATGAGATTTCGCTGCGTACAGAGATGGCGCTGCAGTCTCCCTTTGCCAAATGAAGCTCTAGAGAGTTGCCGTCTTGGGCAAAGTTGTTTGGAATAAAAAATGAAGTCATTTGACATTATCAGATTAGTTCCAGATTTTGCCGCAGAGATGGTGCTGCAGTCTATCTTTGTCAAATGAAGCTTTATAGAGTTGCCGTCTTGGGTGAAGTTGATAAGAATGTAAAATTTAGTCACTAGACATTAGCAGCTTAGTTCCAAATTGCACCGCAAAGATGGCTCTGCGGTATATCTTTGCCAAATGAGGCTCTAGAGAGTTGACGTCTTGAGCAAAGGTGTTGAGAATGTAAAATGAAGCCATTTGAAAGATCACATTAGTTCCAGGTCGTACCGCAGAGATGGCGCTGCAGCCTATCTTTAAAATTCGCCATCTGTGGCAAGATCTGAAAATAATATGATAATCTCACAAGACAACAAATAACATACTTAGAAACTTTGCCGAAGACGACAACTCTCTAGAGCTTCATTTGGCAAAGATAGGCTGCAGCGCGATCTCTGTGGCAAAATCTGGAACAAATATGATAGTTTCAAAAGACGACAAATGACATACTGAGAAACTTTGTCCAAGACGGCAACTTTCTACAACAATTCTGGAATGCAATTCTGTTCACACATCGAAAACAAAACCTCTTTCCCCTTTGTAGCAGTTTCCCGGTTGCCAATGTTACTGGAACTAGGTTTTCCACCACCAATGCGTTTTTGAGACCATAACCTTTCAAACGGGGTACAAACATTGTGTCTAGGTTGAAATTTCATAATTCTAGAAAGGGTTGAAATCCGGGCCAATATTGACCCTAATGTCTTATGTGTCAGTTTTTTTTTAATACCAAAATATCAAAAATGGAATTTCTTTACGAGAAACAACAAGCACAAACTTAGTCATTCATTAAGAGTAATATTTAAAATCAATCATAATCAAAAAACCACTGATTACTAAGGAAATGTAATACATGTGTCTTAATCTTACAACACCATCAGACGAGGTGCGATGTTCATAGACATCAGCTCTTGGAACAGCAATTTAGCCGCATAAGGTAGTTTAACCTGTGATATCTGTGAATGATAGAGGTTGAATAAATTATGACCTTCGTTGAAGCGATCAAAGAATGAAATTACCTGAGTCTTATTTTTGCATCCCTTGCACTCGAATGTGTTGTTTCGCATATTGGCGATCGCAATCAGTCCGCAGAAATTGCACACATGTATCCGGTATGGATCGGAAACCTCGAACAGACGTTCCCTCAAGAACTGTGCGGCACCGTGCGAAATTTGACAATCTCGTTCCATCTCGCCGAAACGTAGACCACCGTCACGGGCACGACCCTCCATAGGCTGTCGGACCAAAATTTGCACCGGACCACGCGCACGCGAATGGATCTTGTCGTCCACCATATGTTTCAAACGTTGATAGTAAGTGGGACCGAGGAAAACTTGGGCATTGATCTTGCGACCAGTGTGACCGTTGTACATAACTTCATTGCCTCGGAGTTGATAACCGTATTCCTGCAGGAAAGTAGAAATCTTCTGCACGTTGACTGCATCATTGAACGGGGTAGCGTCACCGATTTCTCCCTTGTTTGATCCCAGTTTACCCTGGATACACTCGATCAAGTGACCAATTGTCATACGCGACGGAATGGCGTGCGGGTTAATGATGATATCCGGTGTGAGTCCCTCACAGGTGAAGGGCATATCTTCCTGACGATACTGGATACCGCAGGTACCTTTTTGACCATGACGGGAGGCAAATTTGTCACCAATCTGCGGAATACGAACCGAACGGACACGGATTTTGCAGAACTTGTAGCCTTCACTGTTGAGGGTCAACATAACCTGATCAACAATACCGGTTTCTGAATTACGCAAGAAGGTGGAACCGTCTCGCTTAGTGTAGCGCTTGGTGGTTCCATCCAAGTCATCGTCAGTCTCTGGAAGCGTGATGGTTTTCCCAATCACCACGTCGTCGCCGGAAACACGAAGTCCCGGAGCAATGATACCGTCTTCATCCAGTTTGTCGTAGAGGGCATTTCGCATACCCTGGCAGGTTTGTCGGTTCGGTTTTTCGAATTGTTCTTCCTGGTCGCCAATTTTCTTGCTCTCGGAATCTTTGTACGAACGGTAGAACACCGATCGGAAGAAGCCACGTTCTACGGCGGATGCGTTCAAGATGACAGAATCTTCCTGGTTGTAACCAGTGTAACAAAGAATGGCTACAATTGAGTTGATTCCGGCTGGGAGCTCTCGGAACCGTAGATATTCCATGGAACGTGTAGTGACGAGCGGTTTCATTGGGTAGTAGAGTACGTGAGCTAGAGTGTCCATCCGAACGTGGAAGTTTGTAATGTATACGCCCATAGCTTGTTTACCCATAGCACTTTGATAGGTGTTACGGGGACTTTGATTGTGATCGGGGAATGGTATAATGGACGCACAAACACCGAGGATCATAGCCGGGTGAATTTCACAATGGGTGTATGTCGTACAGTATGCATACTCTTTGTCCTGCTTCAGATCATATGGGGTCATAGCAATCATGACGGTTTCCTCTTCTAATGTGTCTATGTATTCAACGACACCGGAAGCAACCAGCACCTGCCAACCATAGTTATTATAGTCACGATCCTTTAACATATCAACGTGATTTTTGCGTAGCAAAAGGCTTCCGTTTTCGACAATCAACAACGGTCTGCAAATACGTCCAGCATCGGTGTAGATTCGGATCTCGCGGTCTCGAATATCCCGAATCATTGATACTTCAGATACAATGATATCCATCTGACGACGCAATTTCCTAAGTGTGGCCATCAACTGCTCCGGATCACGATGGATTCCGACCCAGCAACCGTTTACAAAGATCTTGGTTGCATCGGCAATAGCGGACGGCGCAATTTCTTCCAAATTTTCCATAGACCATTCCTCCAAGAACTCAAGAATTGGGGAAGGTTGCGAACCGACGGAAATGTAGGCCATAAGGGCAAGGTTCTTTACCAGTCCGACAGCAGCGCCTTCCGGAGTTTCGGCGGGGCAAATCATACCCCAAAGTGTATTGTGCAACTGACGAGGTTTAGCTAGTTTACCATCACGTCCAATAGGAGAGTTTACGCGACGCAAATGGGACAAAGTAGAGGCGAATGTAAGTCTGTTTAATACCTGAGATACTCCAGCACGAGCCTGATGCGCCTTTTTCTGATCTCCCCAATTACCCGTGGCCAAAGAATAACGCAAACCATCGGTAATGATCTTGGTCTTGATTGCCAACTCCAGATTGAAATCTTTTCCACGATCGATGAACTTTTGGGAATACATTCGGACCTCTTTCATTAGGTTCTTGAACAATCCTCGGAACAGGAACGCTAACAATGGGCCGGCCAAATCCAATCGTTTGTTGCCGTAGTGATCACGATCGTCCAATTCACGACGACCCAGTGCAGCCAACAGCAAGCGGTGCACCATGTAGCCCAGAAAATATGCTTTCTTTGTTTCGCAAAAATCGGAAACTCCAACATGGGGTAACATTTCCTTTTGCAGGATTTCCTTAGCGTACTTAATACGTTTGTCCTTGGTGACACCAGGCCGGGCTCCTCTCGCACCAATAAAGTTCAACGCCACATTCTGTTCTTGAACTACGAAAGCTTCATCCAACGATGGCTTTACCATTTCCATCATCTCAGGATCGTCAAAGTCATAGATAATGTGCTCCAAAATATCACGATCAGCCACGAATCCTAGAGCTCGGAACACGATCATTATAGGAATTTCCTGTTTGACGTAGGGCAAAATAGCAATAACTCGCTGACCAATGGCCGATTTCTTGATACTCTGACCACCACGAGCCATCATGTTGCACCAAAGCGTGGAAGTAGGGCGCGAACTGTGTTCTAAACAGGAACGAATTTCTGACTTGTACGCATACTTTCCATCCTTCATGCTAAACACGTATACAGTATTGGTGGCCATTTTTTCCTGAGCAATCAAAACCTTCTCTGATCCGTTAATGATGAAATAACCACCCGGATCGAGGGGACACTCGTTCAATTCTGTCAAATCACGATCCGTCAGCTGGGACAGCAAACAGTAAGTTGAACGCAACATAATCGGAATTTTTCCAATGAACGTTTTCTGGTGTTGGGTTTCAACAGGATCTTGACCTTCGACGATTTTCGTTTTGGTAATGTCTACGTACAGCGGAGCAGAATAGGTCAGATTACGGAGGCGCGCTTCATTCGGCATCATAGGCGACGGGGAACCATCCTTCTCCCAATGCGTTGGCTTGGAGAGATAAATCTGGTCGAATTTCAAAACGTATCGAGTCTGAAACAAGAGGAACAATCAAATTACGTTCTTGGCCACCATGACCTTGATGAAATATACCGGTGTTTCAATATCGCCTGAAGTGTGTTGCGCTTCAGCCGTCAATTCAATAGCAGGGGAATCTTCAACGATACGTTGAACGGACATCTGAAAGTAATAAAAAAATATATTAGATTATTTTTGCAGTACGAGTAAATAATTTGGAATTACTTGAATGAATTCATCGAAACTATCCAACTGTTGCCGGACCAGACCTTTTTCGTCGAAATAGGCGTTGATCACAATCCAGCAGGCTTCCTGCCAAAGTTCGTGAGAGATTTCCTCCGGATCCTCCTCTTCGAAGTGATCCCCTGTAAAAAAAAGTCCTTGTTAGAAGATCGAATATCGAATCATCAAAATGAGCCTCGGCCTCCATTATCTTCTTATGCATGCCACACGAAGATTTCCGTGGGGTGCTAGATAATATTGTTGGATGAGAGCAGAAGACCACACAGTTTTCATCCCATCTTACCATCCTCGTTTTCGAACATCGCTATTCTAGCGATTTACGATCTTTTAAGAAGAAAATTAGACTTATTTTACGTATTAATAGACGAATTAATTTTCAACAAAAACGATGTGTCGCCACTTTCGAGAGGCTTTCCCACGAACGAATTTCGGCCGAAAAACGCTATGATCCAGAGATGCCAGATGGTTTTTAAAAGTTTGATCAAAATGTCAAAATTGAATGTTTTGAATACGGTTGTTTTATTTTTTCCTAATCCCGCAGCTGAAAAAAATCGACAAAGATTTTTCATAAGAGCTTAATTGACAAAATAGAAGGCTGTATTCCAATTCGCGAATAAATTTTAATTTTCACCTAAACTTGACAGATGGAAATTAATCGATTCAGTCTGCTACTCGAGCTGACTTATTTCTGACAGACCACAACTCAATTTTGACAAACACCTTATCGAAAGCTTGTTGATGAATAACATAGGGATTTTAATCGATTCATCGATTATGTTCATCTGCCAAGTTTAAGTAAAATTAAAATATATTCGCGAATTGAAACCCATCTTACACGCAAAAAAAGCGCGGTAGAAACTACTACCTCGAGGGTAAAATTAAGTGCAAACACCAACAATTCTCACCTGACAATAAATGCGTTTGAGTTTACCATGCCTACGATAAGATCGACCATGGTGCGGTTGACATCAATATGAGGTCTGTCAAATATACCACAAATGTTGAAGGTTTTACCATAAATGTAGAAAATTGTACTGAAATTTCATGGTAGTTTTATAGATAGGTAGTTTTTACTACAAGATTTTTTTCTGTGTAAGAATGGCTTCTTCCGTTCACTCAGCAAAATAGACTTTCGATATTCATAAGATTGCATTACACACTAAGAAAATTTTACAGTATTCGGTAATTTTTATCGAAATTTCAACAGCTGAACGTTCGGTAATCCAATTTAACGGATTTCGGTAAAATTTGACAAGTTCCGGTAATTTTTTTTTCGGAATATTGTGAAATTTCACCAAAATGCGCTAAATCGGATTACCGAACGTTCAGCTGTTAAAAGTTCGGAGAAAAATTACCGAATACTGTAAAATTTTCTAAGTGTGTACGATTATTTTCCACAAAAATCATTATGAATTTCATTAATTTACCTTATGAAGTAAAATGATGTCAAAATAATAAAAATATGGTGCGACCTGGATTCGAAACCTGAACGTTGAGGTTATGGGTCCAGTGACTTGACCACTAGTATACATCAAAACTTGTGAACAGGAAAGCATAAAGGCGTACAAGAACAACGTCGTGTGAAACAAAATCCATTCAAAAGTCAGGCTTATGATATTTCAAAGCATCGTTCATAAGTTGAACCTTATGAAATTCTTAAGATTATTTGGCTGAATGTAATACCAAGATTAAAATTATTATCCATGGTGTTTCGAGTAAATTTGAACTTGAGTGTATAGAGCAAGCACAACACGAGATGGTCGCACTGTTTATTTTTAATAACGATATTAGATAAGTTGATACTATTTTAATTCGCAATATAGTATTGTAATACTACCACCGAGAACTGACATAAAGGCTTGACATTTTTTTTACCAATTTATTGTGTAAATTTTTAAAGCAAACCGTTGGAAAAACAACGCCGCCTAGTCTAGGTTTTACCAAACTAAAATTAACAGACTATCAAATCTCGAGGCGGGCAAGTGGCGCCATCAACATTCTATTCACCAAAACTAACTAAAACGAGCTGTAATTTAAAAATTACAAAAATAATAAATTTACATACGGAGGGCACCCCAGCTTGGATGTCTGTTCTCTGTGATACTACATCATACAATAAAATTCATAATACTGCTATTAAATTTAATGCTAAATTAAGCTGTCTTCCCCTACACAAAGAATAATGATTGTTAGAATTAAAAATACCATTGCTAAAATTGAAAATGTTGCGTTGGTTCTTTTTCGTAGAAAGTGGTTTGCTTTCACAATAAAAACGTTCAAACTGTCAAATCAAAATTTTCCTGCATCGGGTAGCTTGGTAAAAGATTATGCGCCCGATCGTATACTACCTTCATATCCCCTCCGCTCGTTTTCAACTTGTATCTTTCAATTTCCAAAGCCTGCCGTTACGCTAAACGGAACTATCAATACTTTCTCTTCATTTCTCTCACTTCTAGCAATAAATTACTGTCCACTCCTAGAGCCTCTCATGTTGATGGGAATTTATCTGCTTCTGATAAATTTCGTCATAGATGTTACTTGGTATGGACAATCCAAACATCATACTTTTATTTTAATTGCACGCCAATTTCATCTTGAAAGTTCATTTTAAAATAAACATTATTTGCTTTCATGCCACGCTTTTGGTTTGAAAACTCTACAATTTATCTAAAAAATAAACCTTTTAATGTTAAAACTATCACTTTCTCGTTGAAAGTTTATTTTGGAATAAAAATAATTTGCTTTCACTTGCAACGATGCCACGGTTTCGATTTGACAGTTGTACAATTCGTTTTGAAAGTTTCAACTTTTGAATTTACCAAGCAGGAAAATTTTGATTTGACAGTTTGAACGTTTTTATTGTGAAAGCAAACCACTTTCTACGAAAAAGAACCAACGCAACATTTTCAATTTTAGCAATGGTATTTTTAATTCTAACAATCATTATTCTTTGTGTGTGTTACAAATCCCTGCCAAAGATAAAACGGATAATCTTTTAATTTATGATACGTTTCCGCATTTACAGCTGCTACTATCTGCTTCAAGTCACCGCTGTTTATCAATTTTCGAATACACTTTAGATTTTAAATTAATTTGAGCAGCACAAATTCAAAACGCCGCTATTCATTATGCGACGTCATTTCATATAGGGTAGGGAACTTCTTAATCAGGGGTCACTATTTTAATCAGTTGTTAGGAAATAGGTCTATAACTCCTACATTTTCCAAATTATATCCTTTTTAATGATACCATCATAAGCTTTATCTATTGGGCCAATGATTCGATGTATGAATCATGATTGATTACCAATTTATTACTGTCATTTTGAAGATTTAAAATACATCATCTAGAAACCATCAGTTTCTGACCTGCTGAAGAAGTTCACTCAAATGTTGCCTTTGTGTATTTTGCATTTGCATCGCGTGTACCGGAGAGCATGTCTTCATCAGCTCTCTCCCACAACTAGGCTTGTTGCCAGAATGTGATGTTGAACATTGAGTTAAATTTATTACATATTTAGACAATCTGAAATCGCTTTTTATTTCATGTTTCTTCCAGTCATTGGAGGTTGATCTATGCTTATGATTATATTGCCCATCATCTGGCACTATAATTTGCAATAAAAATATGTTTTGGAACTGTCCAATAGTACCCAACGATAAATAATGCTTCGATGTTGAGCGGCAGCTAAGGCATCACTGTTACTTTTGAGAGAGCCCATGTTTCCTCTCTTCTTTGTTAACCATGGATATAGCGCACCGGTAATGTAACGTGAAGCCTGCTGTCTCTTGCATTTGTTTGTTTTTAAACGAAGCATCCCGTTTGTCGTCACAGCCGCTTTGGCTAAATTTGCGGGGGAGAAAAAAAAAAAAAAAAAACACACAGACAAAAAAAAAAAAAAAAAAAAAAAAAAAGTTGGGGGTATTTTTTTTAAGGAGGGTTTGTAATCGAATAGATCATTGCACGGAATGTATTAACCTCACTTTTTTGACAGTTCAGGGAGCTTGTTTACAAGGTGTTAGAATTTGAACCGCTCAAACCGAAATTTGTATTGCTTTTTTCCGAATTCTGTACGATTAGATTCAGGATATGATGTAAAAATAAGCACTGGTGTCTGTTTTCCGGCTGTTTTACTGTAATCGTAATAAATTTAGATCACAAATTCTCAAACCGATTTTACCGAAAATATGCTAAGTCCATGTAAACAAGCTCCCTGAACTGTCAAAACTGTAGTGATGACGCCATCGTGCAATGATCTATCGACATGTTTTGGTCGATTGTTTTCGATGGGTAAAACGAAGAAGCGGGTTGAGGAAATTGACGTTTGTAGCAAATCGTCAACTGGCCTATTTAATTTCGCATTCGCACACATGCACAGAATCGCACTCATACAATATTGTTAGTTTATGTACAGATTGAGGAGCTGAAGAAAACATTTTATTAATCGGAAAGCAATCCGCATGCGTTTAAGAAGTCCCTGCAATTGGGAACTATGTTCCATGGCTATGAAATTTTCTGAGCCTAATGCTCGTTGCTGAAGGTATGTTCCGATAGACCAGACGTAAGCAGTGAGAATAATGTCTAAATATTGGCAGTTCTAATTATAGATTACATACAGCTTCATCAAATGTCTCAGGAGCTGACTAAACTGCTTAAAACCCGTCCCGTACCCTATTTGAAAAAAAAAAAATTAAAATGGAGCTAACTCAGAGTTGAGTTTACCGTATTTTTCTAGTGTTTTGAGTAACAATAACTCAAATTCATATATTTATAAAATTGAGTTAAAGTTACTCAAAATTGATCGGATCCGATGACCGGGTTAGACCTTATAAAAAGTTACACGCTTAGAAAAAAGTAACCAGCGGAGAAATTAAGTGTGAGAAGCGAACGTTGGGTATAATTGAGCTTAGTGACGTTTAACGCACGCACACTTCAGCGCCATTGCAAGTAAGAGTGTAAGAGTGCAAGTAAGAAGGAAAATCATTTGGAGGAAAACAAACCATCATTCCTCTGCATGTTCTCGAGAGGGAAAGGTGATTAAACGTCAAAAAGCCTAATTATGTATACCTTCCGTTGGGTACAAATTATTTACTTGTGGGTAGAATTTTACCCAAAGTAAGTTATCTGTACCCAACGGTAATGCTTTGTTCAGACTACAGAGATGTAACATAATACAATGGTGTTATGAAAATTATCAACAATGAAAATGTCAACAAGATAGCCTTGTATTATGTTACAACGCTGTAGTATGAACAAAGCATAAGTTAACATGGTTGACTTCCCTCACTTAACTGCTCCGCTGGTTACTTTTTTCTTAGCGTGTAGTATTGGAACAACCAGCCGATTTAAGTGCACCGTCGTACACCGAAGAAATTTGACTACGGCTGTAAGCTGTACATTTGCTTACAAAAAAATGATGTTGAGCTGTCAACGACACGCGTTGTTGGTATACTATACCTTTAGTGCTACACCTCAAAAACGAAAACGGCATAAGTTTAACAACACAAGTTGCTTGTTATTTCGTGTGGTAATCAATATTGTTTTGAATGAGAATATATTGAGCTTTCTTCGATGTGAGTTTTATTGAAGATTATATTAGATATCTTTATTAGTGAGACTTTCAGCCGGTGGCTGGTTCGTCTCTTAAGTTTTATTAAACAGACTAAAGTTGAAAACGTTTATTCATGTCCACTGCTTTGTGTTACATTATGATTTAGATTACGAATCAAACAGAATGGAGGAGATTCATCAGCCACAGCCGGCTCATCTCGCGGCCCTTGAGTCGCGTTTTGGCCATTCCAAGTTTCGACCCATGCAGTGGACCATAATACGATCCATCATCGAGAACCGGCGCGACAGCTGTGTGATAATGGCCACTGGATATGGTAAATCCTTAACGTATCAGTATCCATCGGTTTTTCTTCAGCGATTGACGCTTGTAATTTCACCGTTGATAAGCTTGATGGAGGATCAGGTTCTGTCGTTGAATTTAAGTAACATTCCATCCTGTTTGTTGGGATCAGCTCAGCGAGCAAACCCCATTCCGGATATCAAGGCTGGTAAGTTTCGAGTGGTGTATCTTACCCCCGAGTACGTGACGGGTGAAGTAGGAAAACACCTATTGGAGCAGGTGACCGATCAGCTTGTTTTGATTGCTATCGATGAGGCACATTGCTTAAGTAAGTGGGGTCACGATTTTCGACCGGCTTACCGCAACCTTGGTGTAATACGGAGATGGTGTCCTAATGTGCCGATTTTAGCTGTAACGGCTACAGCAACTCCAAATGTTCGAGAGGATATTGTGGCCAGTTTGGGATTGCGAAACCCGCAAATTTTATGTACCGGATTCGATCGACCAAATTTGCAGTTTCACGTAAAGATGAAGGGTACGCTAGGAGTATGGGAGGATGTGAAGGGGTTGCTGAGCCGACACAGTGAGGGCAGCATTATAATCTACTGCCTGACTCGGAAGCAGACGGAAGAGATTGTAGAGTTGCTCAGAAGCAGAAAAATCGACTGCGAACCATATCATGCAGGGCTCAGTCTGAAGCAGAGAAGAGAGGTTCATGAAAGCTTCGTAAGAGATCGTGTTCAAATCATTGTGGCAACGATTGCATTCGGTATGGGGATAGATAAACCGGACGTCCGTCTAGTAGTTCATTATGGTGCTTCGAAGGATTTGGAAAGCTACTACCAGGAAGCTGGTCGAGCCGGACGAGATGGAGAACCGTCGAAATGTGTTATGTTTTGGAGCCGTGCCGATTTTAAGACGCATGAAATCCTACGAGAGCACAATAATGGTGGTGTTCAGAAAAATCTCGAAGTACTGTCGAAAAAGATGCACGAATATCTGGACACGAGAGACTGTCGAAGAAAGTTCATTCTAAAGTACTTCGAAGGAGATAATGTGAAGGTGGATTCGCGTATGAATTGCTGTGACAACTGCGATCGGACTGTGGGAGGCGTCAAAGATTGCGACAAATATGAAGGAATCGATGATAATGGAAACTATGATTTTAGCAAGGACGCCGAACAGCTACTTCAAGCAGTGGAGGCGTTTGGTGGCGGAACTGGAATAGCGCTGCCAATAGCATTACTACGTGGCTCTAAAAGTAAGAAGCTTAACGATTATCATTTGAGAAATCCCCTACATGGAGTTGGAAAATCCAAGGACGAAGAATGGTGGAAGGCTCTAGCGGTGTTGTTGGAAAGGGAAGGATTTCTGGAGAAAATCAAACTACCAAACACATTCAATAAATTTGCTGTAATTTTCAAGATTAAGGTGACAACTTTGGCTAAAAAATGGCTCGAAACACCCAATAAAAAGCTAATGATGAAACCTACAACAGAAATGTTTAAGTCGATAAGATTGGTAAGTATTTCGTATTAGTTGTTTCAATTACGTACTGACGCTATTGTTTCTTCAGGTTCGAATCCAGCCCCTATATGACACGAGTGCTGGTTTCCAAACGCAAAACAAAACCACCCAGGCACTTCTGCAGACCCCTGGTTCCTCTCGATTGCTAGAGCCCATTGCACAAAAGCAAGATCTTGTGCAGGATCTTGTAAAAACTCTACTAAAAAAGCGATCTGAGTTGGCAACCACCTATGAATGTATGCCGTACATGATAGCCTCTAATCAAGCGCTGCTTCAAATGGCCACCGTCAGACCACTGAACCTGGAAGAGATGAAGGGTGCCAAACTGGATGGATTCTCTGATATAAAGATACAGAAGTTTGGGAAGGAATTCCTTACTTGTATCCAACAGAAGCTTAAATTTCTTCCTGAAATAAGTAGCAATCAGGGTCAAACGAACACAGTTCAACAAGCTCTTCAAAAACATCCTCTTACCAAGACTAAATTCTCGCCAACACATCAAACAACGTGGAACCTCTGGCTGGAAGGTCGTTCATTGTCAGACATCAGTAAGTTTCGAAGTCTAGCTGAAGGAACAGTCTGCACCCATTTATGTGAAGCTATCAAGCACGGATTCCCTTTCGGCTGGAAAGACCTTGCCCGTCTAAACGTCGATAGGCCTTTGTATGAGCATATCAAATCGAAACTACCTCACTCATTAGAGAATTGTAAACTAACAGACATCAAACTGAACTGTCTACCACATGTAACGTTCGATCAGATTAAGTTGGTTGTAAATCATGTGCACGTTCGGCAACATCTTGAAACCCTGAATGTACGTTTGGTTGATGACAACGCCAATAATGATGTTCCTGTGCCAAAACAAGAAGTTTCTCCGGCAAAACCTCCCGAGGACGACCTCTGGGGCGATGAGGACGATGAGGACCTGATCGCAGCAGAAAGCAGTTTTGCTGAAATCGATCGAATTTGCGAGGAAGCAAATTCAAGTCAAATAGATAACAAACAAGCGATAACTATGGATGTTACTAAAGCAGACGACGAAGACGATGATGAGGAATTCGATATGGATGAAATTGCCGCCCTTGAGCAGGCCATCATAAACAGTACGGACGAAACTATATTAGAAGCGTCAAAGCCATCTCCATTGAATGACGCAGAATCTCCGATAAAGCAGTTGGCTATTAAAACAAAAGCCAAGGGTGTCTTATATGATGACAATAGTGACGCAACAGCTTCCCAATCGAGTGGCTCGTCTCCACCCAAGCAGCTAAAAATGGATCCGGAACCGGTGAAGAATATTTTCCGGTTTAAGACTGCCAGTTCATCTTCGATTTCGGCTACCGTAGGTAAAATCGTCAGTAACAAGCGGATAATCTACGAAGACAGTGATGATGATGATGACAACAACAATGACGCACGGCAAAAAAGCGCCCTGACTCTACCCAGGAGGAAAATTTGAATTGTCACACTGAAATCAAGTTAATCGTACCTTATTATGTTATCAATAAATGTTTTTAGATCAAATCAGCCTTAGATATATGCCGATGACATCCATAAACCAGGTAAGGCAATGTCTAGGAAATGGCGAAGTTGTTTATTATTAGTTAAACTCAGTATCGAGTATCTTGTCTGTAAGTGCGTTTTAAAACATGGCTCATGTCGATGTTGGCAGTTCGACTTAGTTATGAGTCAAAATTGTCGACCCTCTTAAAATTGGGATATTTTTTTTATAAACATATACTGCCGTTTAAAGCATAAAAACACTTTTATTACAACTATTGTCTCTAGAACTATACAAAAAATGGTGAATTGGTCCAAATATGTAAAGGCTTCATTATCGCGCAACCTAGTTATCTAGTAAAATTTGATTTATCAATAAACACTCATTTTGCTTTTCCATGTAGCTTTTTACATAACGTTAATGTGCAAATCACATTATTATTGTATTTGAATTTTAGAGAACACCACAGGAGAATATGTATCCAAGAGATCGAAGGAAGGGGGGGGTATTGTGTTTGGGGGCACTGCCCCGGGGGCGCCCCCCCGCGGGACTCTCCCCCCCGGGGGGGGGGGGCGGGGCGGGGGGCCGGGGGGGGGGCCGGCCCGGCCGCGGGGGGGGCGCGGGCCTCGTACCGTTTTATTTATTTATTGCAATATTTTACTAAAGTGAAAGGACACGTAGCGCGGGGGTGGCCGAGGCAAAAACCCCCCACAATAAACTAATAAATACATGTCCTTACCACCTACACTGGCGTAAAAAACTTATCTAAATTCATAAACTTTGCCTAATGAAACTTCATGAGCCCACTGTATTTTGATTTCATAAGGTCCTTATAACAGCCATGTGTGCAACTATGGTCCTCTGAGTTGATAGTAATGATTTTCTCAAGTCATTCTTATCATTTTCATAAAACTGCCTTATGAATTTCATGACTGTTGTTTGTGCATAATAATCATAAGGTAAATGTATGAAATGAAAAAAAAAAAACCGAGCCGCATGTTATTGTTTTGGTTACTCTTAGTGAATTCAGAATCCTGATGATCCCGATATTTTCGATATTTTATATGTACATCTAACAGACGTGAAATCCTAAATTAGGTAAATTCTATTACATTCATCATAACTTCTCCCCTTAGAAGTGATTATTTATTGCGTTTAATGATTAATCCGATTTGTATACCATGTTTAATATAAAATCACATTTTCAATATTTTTTTCGCATTTTTCATTCAGCTAGTAATTCTACTCGGCCAGCCACACATCCGGCTTCACTGGCACGTCGAAGGTTGTCCCCATATCGGTTCTTTTGCCGTATGCCAACTGCATCGAAACCACGAAGAACTACTGCAACATCTACAAGGTCTACCCGTGCGACGACTTCAGCAAATCTGTCTCTGATCCACGTCTTCAAATTATTGACTTCAAGTCTATGCCTGCTGATCTCAATCGGATATGATACCGCACTGAGATCAAGTTTGACTATCAGTACAAAACAAAATGGATGCACGACAATTCCAAACGTCCATCCTTGGACACGTAAGTTCCACAAACTCCATCATTCTATCGCATATTCTTTTAAAACCTTCCTTTCACATTCCCTCAACAGCATTCTTTTATCAAAAATACCAAACTGATGAGAGTTCGCAGCCGCGGTGTGATTTCCGTTGGACCTCCATTGGCGGCTGACATTCACGAATGGATTTAATCGAATCCATCGAATCATCGAATACTGTGGACTAAAAGAGACAATCGCCGGAACTGCTGTAATTTTTCTTCCTCAATTTTATAACCACAAATATAATATATGTAGAATTAAAATTCCAGGTGAATTCAATAAAAAAAAATATCATCGTATCGTATCGTAAATTATCACATTATTTAGCATAACCAACGCATAAGTTCCATATCACTAACAAACAAATTTCATAAGGTTATACAACGAAACTCATACGGTTGCAATAAGTATATCATTAGGAGTGGTTATGACAACAATCATAGCATTTCATAAGGTAATGTTATGAAATTCAAACCGTTTCCTTGTGGCTAAGTTTCATAAGGATATTTAATGAACATTAATAGGTTTTTTACGTTAGTGTATAACCAAATGAAAACGTAGAAGATGCCTTGCATTGGCCAACAATAAATTCTCCTTCAAGCATTCCCCTTAACCACCCAAACCCAACCCTTCATCAAAAACACTCTGGTTTTTTTTTTTATTGTTAATTTTTAAAAAAATAATTTTTTTTAATATATGGAGAAAAAAAAATGTAATATAAAAAAAAAAAAAATTAATTATTTTAAAAAATAAATATATTTTGTGTGGGATAGAGGAAAATACAAAATAGAAGAATTGAATTTATTTTTTTTTTTTTTTAAAATATAATTTTTTTGTTTGGTGTGTGGTGTGTTTTTTTTCTCAAAATCAATGCGCTTTCGGGGCGTATCTGCGAATTTTGTCCTCAATTCTGCCTTTTTCAAATCAGTGATCTGAAACCCTCAAACAACAGCTTTCGATGTTCGATTTACTCGATGGCAGTAAATCGGATCTCTCTTTTCTCTTGGTAGAACGTCATATGAATCGAAATATTACCATGAAGAATAAGAGCTCCAATTGGTTAAATGTCTGCACAAGTTCCACATTTCCACCCCAATAACATCCACTCGACCAGAAAGTGTTCGATTGTACGGTTTTTATTCCCACCGACAGGTTTAATAAGGATCGGTTTCATTTATTTTTAGGTTAGTTTTACAAAACAAAAACAAATCCAGGGCAATTTATTCTGGGTTTCTAAAAAATCTCGTTTAAACTTCACACATATATTTCAACATTATACTACGCCCCTTATATTTCAAGATTATACTAAGCGAGTATTGTTGCTGTTTATACGGAGCTAAGCGTCAACCAGGCGAATATCGATTTAGAGTGAACTTTAAACTAGTTAGTTTAGATTTTTTTCTGAGTGCACAAACCTTTTTGCTGAAAAGCTATATCTGAGGAACTCAGTCGGCTGTCCTACTTAATAGCCCCATAATGTTGAAATGTTACTGGTCTATACTGTTACTGTCACCCTTTATTGTTAGTGAGTACATATAATGTTTGATGGTTATTTATTGGTTAAATCTATAAACAAATCATCTGAAAGCTAATTTCTATTTATCTCTTCCGTTTAGCTACTCTCAATGTATGCTTCCCTAAGCAGTCCCTCCGCATCCGGTAATAACCTAATTATAAATTCACTAAAGAAATTCCCACCGCCAAACATGCAAGTGGGCGGAATGTTTCAACTTGGAAAAAATGTAAAAGAAATTGATGAATCAACCCTCTCAGATTTAACGCTAATAAGTTAGTGATTTTTTTTTTTTTTGTTATGGATTCATTTATTTGTACAGGCTCAATCGAATCAACTTTACAGAGCCAAGTTATCATGTTTATATACATCAGTTATCTTAGAACTAAGGTTAAGGGGGTGGAACCGATTACTCGCGGCCGTCTCGAGGTTAATAGGAATTATAATTTTATGGATGGGAAAATTGCGGTGGAAATTTTAAACAAAGCATAAGGAACAATGGTTTTCTTAAATCTAGAATTTCAAATTAATTTTTTTTAATTGAACGTTTTCAATTAAAAAAAAAATCACTCGCTCACACACACAACCACAATCACACACCGATGCACACAATCCTCAAAAATTTAACCTAAACAAGTAAGTTAATCAATCTACAATCTTAGGCGAATGTTAGTCAAAAACACATAAATGCGTTTCATAAACTCCAGATCGCGTGCAGCCAAAATGTCTCGAATCGGTACATTGGGTTGTCTACCTCGAGCCCGAAGGGAATCATAAAGCTCAGATCTGACTCCACGATGCTCAGCACAAAACCAAATAACGTGATCTGCGTCCTGGTAACCTTGTCCGCATTCACAGAGATTGCTGTCTCCCAGCCCAACACAGAACAAATGAGCGTTTAAAGAATAATGATTGGACATGGGGCGAGACATCACACGAATGAAGTCTCGACCCACATTCAATCCCCTGAACCAACATTTCTTAGACACCTTAGGAGTGATAGAATGTAGCCATCGCCCCAAATCTCCTTTACTCCATTTATACTGCCAGCTATCAAGTGATATCTGACGAAAAATATAGAAAAATTCGTTGAAGTCGATTTGTCGGTCATAAATATCGCCTTCCATAGCGCCCACCCTTGCAAGCGAGTCCGCTTTCTCATTGTCAGGAATCGAACAATGAGAAGGGACCCACACAAAGGTGATAATAAACGAACGTGAAGATAAAGCACTTAGAAGACCTCTTATTTTCATAATAAAATAAGAGGTGTGCTTTACCGGCCTCAAGGAGCGAATAGCCTCTATAGAACTAAGACTATCCGTGAAAATGAAGTATTGATCCGGTGTAAAAGAGGCAACAGTTTCTAAAGAAAAATGAATTGCTGCCAGTTCCGCGACAAAAACAGAACAAGGTGCTTGAAGTTTACGAGCGACGCTATAATTTTGATTGTATACACCAAAGCCAGCGGAGTCCTCTATCAAAGACCCGTCAGTGAAAAACGTTTTGGTGGAATCAACTAGGCCAAACTTTGCAGCAAATATCACCAGAGCAATCATAGGACGATGATGCTCTGGGATTCCAAGAAGCTCCTGTTTCATGGATAAATCAAAATGAACCGAATTTCCGAAGTCGGAGAAGCAAACACGATTGGGAATATTCAGCGAAGGGCTGACATCCTGTGTTATGTACAAATGGTACAAAGTCATGAAGCGGGTTTGAGGATTCAACTCAAGGAGCTTCTCAAAATTTTCGATCACCTGGGGGTTCATAACTTCACACCTGGTGAGGAGCCGGAGAGATAATTCTGAAAACCGATCCGAGAGTGGCAACATGCCAGCCAGCACTTCAAGACTCATGGTATGAGTCGAGTGCATACAACCTAACGCGATACGAAGACACCGATACTGAATACGTTCCAGTTTGATGATGTACGACCGAGCCGCTGACTGAAAACAAAAACTACCGTATTCTATAACCGACAAAATCGTTGTCCGGTACAACGTTAGAAGATCTTGTGGATGCGCTCCCCACCAGGTCCCGGTTATTGTGCAGAGAAAGTTGATCCTTTGTTGGCATTTTCGCTTCTGATACTCAATGTGGGATCTCCAGGTGCACTTTGAATCGAACCAGACCCTAAGATATTTAAATGACATAGAATGAGTTATCGGTGTACCCAAAATTTGAAGCTTCGGTTGTGCAGGGTTATGCTTCTTAGAAAAAAACTACCAACTCAGTTTTCTCCGTAGAGAATTCGATACCTATAGCTCGAGAGCCCAAGTAGATCTGAAATTGTCTAAGGTATCCTGTAAGGGTCCTTGCAGATCGACCCTATTGGGTCCCGTGACAGACACTACACCGTCATCTGCAAGTTGTCTCAACGTACAATTCTCACTCAGGCAACCGTCAATGTCTTTGACATAAAAATTATACAAAAGGGGGCTTAAACATGATCCCTGGGGGAGACCCATTTAGCTAAATCGAAAAGCTGTAGAGTTTCCATGAGAAAAGCGCATATGTTTCTCTGACAGCAAATTGTACAAAAAAAATGTTCATTAATGGTGAAAAACCACAAGTGTGGAGTTTATCTGAGAGAACTTCAACAGAAACTGAATCAAAAGCCCCCTTGATATCCAAGAAAACAGAAGCCATTTGCTCTTTTTTAGCAAAAGCTAACTGAATCTCTGTGGAAAGCAACGCAAGGCAGTCTTTCGTGCCCTTACCCCTACGGAATCTATATTGAGTATCTGAAAGCAGGTTATTTGTCTCAACCCATTTGTCCAGACGGAAAAGGATCATTTTCTCCGACAACTTTCGAATACAAGATAACATAGCGATGGGTCGATAGGAGTTGTGGTCGGACGCGGGTTTACCAGGTTTTTGAATGGCAATAACTCTCACCCGTCTCCAGTCATCCGGTACAATGTTGTGAGCCAGAAACTGATTAAAAAAAGTGCAACATGCGCCTCTTAGCGACGTCTGGAAGGTTCTTAAGCAAGTTGAACTTGATTCTATCAGCCCCTGGAGCCGTATTGCCACACGAAAGGAATGCGAGAGAGAGTTCTACCATTGAAAAAGGTTGGCTGATTTCATCT
>JAHHFK020000671.1:0-70099 GCA_024533555.2 Aedes koreicus
AGAAAGCGAGTAATGGCGCTATAACCATAAGCCATTAAAGGCTAGGACAAGAGTTAGTACTCATGTCCCAACTGACAGACAAGCTCTCACGCAAGAGCAGGCTCTACACCCTTGACATTGGACTCTGGATACAAGTAGAAAACGTCTGTGTTCCAGCCCACAAAATTGGACAACAAAGGAGTGCATTAACTTTCTTAGCTTCGTCACTCTCAACGACCTATATACATATAAATATACATATGCCCTCTCGCCAAGGGAAGCCTCAATCCCATCCAATTTCCAACTCCAGATGTCTATAAAGTTAGCATGAGTTCTCAGCATCTTCTTAAGTAGACATCTAATCAACACTTCCCTCCCATCCCTTGCTGATCATAAGGACCTGGCCAGGTGTTGTGCAAAGAGATTGATGGATGAAGAGCCTGTCACACCCAAGGCAGCTCTTCTGGCGCTTGCATCGTCTTCACAACAGCCAACCCAAGATACTGTATGGTCGAAAATTGCTATGCTATGCTATCACGATTGTTAATGAATGCTTGATCAAACTTACCTTTCTTCGAATCCTGGTGGTGATTAGAAATTTAGTTGAGATAATGTTAACCGACAAAACAGAATTTAATACATATTGTGTTCAGAAAAGCTTAATATCAGCCAGCGAATAATAACATCCGGTATTACATGGACGATGCTCACGTTTGTTTTGTTTGTTTTCTTGACATTTGACAGTGCACTGTGGGCGCGATGTGTCTCAAAACGTCAACAGTAATAAAAACCTAAATGATCAGAGCTCATAAACTTATTAGAATACTATTTTCTGGTTAAAGTGCAGGGGTTCCAGGCTTTCCTCCAGAGCCGGGGTTACCCGCACTTCAGTTGGGAAAAAGAAATTTGTTTTCAAAACATAAAAAACGGAGGTGGTCCCATGGACCAAGAGATGGTCTAATCTGTACAAATACTGGACTTTTTACATATGGGTGGTAGATAAAGAAATCTTTCAAGTTTGGTGCAAATCGGTAAAAGTCGAATACATACGGTGTGGACACTGCATTGAACTTGCTTTAATTTATTGCTAGAAATAATAAACTGACCAAACTAAATTTTATTCTATTTTATTACTGTTAAAATACATGAGGCAGCCCAAGGAATAACCACGCTGTAAACTAGAACACAAATAACAGAACGGCGTCTATCACGGAGATGGCACTAGCTATCTGCTTTAGGTTTGGCCTAGCTAACGTTGGGATAAAAAAAAAACTAAGGTAATTTACAGACAACTGCAGTAGTGCAGTCTCTACTTCACTCAATTAAATAGAAAACCCTGCACATTTTGGAAATGAATGTTAATGGACAGGAAGTGCCACTCTCGCATTTCATTTGTCAACGGCGTTCCAACCAAATGTAAAATATATGCTCATGTGGAACATCCCAGTAATTAAGAAAAACGACCAATTCTTGGACCGAGCCTTGCATAATGCAGTGCATGTATGCAGAAATCCAACAGAGACAGTAAGCCACAGCTGCCGCCACGCCATAGTCCTGTGAATGCATCCTAGCTTTGGTCTTTTTTCCCCTCGAATTCCCCCTTGAGGGAGATCGTAAAACTGGAAAACTCTGCTGAATGTGCATTAAAAGAGGTTTCCGCTGTAATCCGGATGTTTTCATTTGTGCATAATAACAACATCCAACCATACGGACGGAAGACTGTCTCCCAAAAAGAAAAAAAAAGAAAAAACAAAAAAAAACCTGAACTGCAAGAGACAAGAAAGCCTCGAATGCAAATTATTTCCCAGAGTGGCCACGACATCATCATCCGCTCGCTGGGCTGAGCATTGCTGTTCATTTGCGCTGAGTGGCAGAGTAAATGATATATGAAATTTCTTCTGCATGCTCGGACTGTAGCCGGGAGTCGACCGCCGAAAAACTCGACCGGACAGCTAAATACAAACACGTCCAACTGAATAAATGCCCCCAAAGTTCGGGGAGCTACCGGCCACCCGGAGGTTTGGATTATGTCTTGTCTTCTTCCTTCCGTTTTCTGGAATTTATGTTACGAACATACAGAACAGTGGGATGATAAAGTCAGCTCGTTGCGGTGGAGAATGGACGAGGGTCGAGGGTTTTTTGTTTGCAGTGCCTCGTGGGCGCGTTTACCGAGTTCGTTTCTTCCGGGACGGTGAAGATTGGGGGCCTGATTTAGACAAGAGACAACGAAGCGAGAAAGAGAGACAGTGGGCTGTTTTTCCAGATCAGCGCACCAGGACCGACCAACGATGGGTGCAAAGCCAGCCACGTGTACATGATACGCATTAGGCAGTTTGCGAGAAACGGGACATGGGGGGTCACGGGGGTGACAGAAGTAGGTTGCAGTTTCAATGCAGTTGCAAAGTTGTCTAAGTGATCGGGAGTGGTGTGCTCGGAGTTCAGAGAGGACTTGCTCGGATTCGTTTGACTTTGGATATAGATATAGTTTTCGGCAATTTCTCTGGGTTAACTGATGGTACATTGAAATGACGTTTAAAAACCAAATGCAGTTCGCTATAATATTAGTATGCAGTATTTTTCGACGTACGATCATTGTTGTTGGCGTTGCTAAACCTAAAGTCACTTAGGCTGTGAGCCTCTCCAAAAGGTAAACATTAAAAATTAATTTTCTTACTATAATTGTTATGTTTGTATTCTTCTTACGTGGAGTAACGATTATGATGTAGAAGGAGATGTTCGCTCATCATCATGACGCTTCAAGAGTGGACAGTAATGTTTGCTAGAAATCTAGCTATATAAAAGTAAATTTCTATCTGTCTGTCTGTCTGTCTGTTTTTTTTTTTTTGTTAATTCTAGGAGTTCAAAAAATCTTCTAAAGGCTGGCCTGTAGTATTCGTGTTCATGCACATGCCAGTGTCTGATTTGGCGCTGTGTGGGATTCAAATGTGCGCCTACCCACTAAAAACACTCTCCTAGTTCACCGGTCACCCGTGTTTCCCCTCCGGAACTACCATGCAGTATTACTTCGGATGGGAGGCGTTATGCGCAATGTGCGCCGCATCCAATTTATCCCTATACAATTTTCCCGAGCCCCTTGGCTCCCATCATGCCGAGCCCTTCGGCTCCTGATGTTAAATTGTTATTTTCTCGCCAATCAGCGACCAGTATGCGTCATGCTCAGCCCCTTGGCTCCTGTTTGTAGACTACCTACGAGCCATCCGGTGCGCAATCCCGCCCGGAAGCAGACATCTTCTTCTCACTTTTCGGACCTACCGGTAGGGTGCCGAAGTCACTCCAGCGATTCCGGTGGAGCCTGGCGTCCGGTTCACTGGCGCTCTGACGACTCAGACCGGTGCTACGACGCGTTCTACTCGGCTAGCCCCCGGCGGTGGATCTAGCCTACTCCGTCAGAGAGTTCCCCGGCGAAAGAATTTCTCCCGAAACCGATCGTGCTTCCTTCTCGCCACCTACATCGCATGTCGTGGTTCCTCCCGCCAACTCCGCTGTAGTGCTGACATGATCTGTACTACAGTCGTGTTCACCGCGTTCCATTTGTCTTCATCGCTACACATACGTCCGACGATATTGTCTACGTTGACGTCAGCGCCGACAATGGCTGCCATTTCTCCTCGTGGGTGCTGTAGCAATTACGCTTTATTATTTATTAAACGTCCCTGGATTTGGTACCGCTATATACAAAAAGCTGCTTTGCTCACTGTAATAATATTAAGATGGTATAATATTGTTCATTTGGTTTGTTGCATGAAATTTCCTAATTTAGTTTTCAAAATAAATTCATAAATGTGTTCAACGCCAAAGGAAGATTGATCTGTATGGAGTTACACTTGGCATAAAAGAACCTAAAAGTTTGAGCAACAGCAGATTGAAACTTCGTGATAAGGAAAGAGATGTAGTAATTAATCACTTGGTAGAGGAAGCCTGTGACAATCGTATTTTGAAAAGGTCGTTGAATTGCTTCGGGAATTTAACGTACTTCTGGTCACGAAAATCGTACAAATCACGCCTATCTGCGGATTTCAGGAACTTCTACTCGTTCACTTTGACTTGAACCGTGGAAGAGGCGGGAGTGCGAATAGTCAGTATCTTAGTGTACTTAGATGCGGTGTGTTTTTCGTGGTATGTGTCATAAAGCGTGAGGAATCTAGAAAACCGATTTCAACATTAAATTTCTCGTTCCTTTCCATTAGCCTATAGAGTTCAAACGTAGGTTCAAAGGCTATGTGCGGTCAATGTTAGTTTTGTGTGTGCGAAGTACGATAAAGAGGTAATTCGGAAATGTCTTTGTGTGGAGATTTCACTAAAAGATCGATCTTTGGTTTTCCTCGGCACACCGCACTTCCAGTTATCGCACTCTCTAGACCCCACGCTTCATCGTCAAGGTTCCCGGTTCCAGGGAGACACCGTTATACTGTTCTCCGGCAGAGCTTCGACCGAAAACGTAGAGCGTACCCGAGCGGGTATTTACGCCACCGACCATCGGCACTAGCAATAATCATTGGATCATTCTGCTTTGCCGACAATCCGTCCGACCAATGAATGCTGCTTTGCCGTCGTTCTGAATAGCAGCCACAAATGGATGGTTAACCGTGAGTAAACGCATGCAAATCTCCACACACACCAATGAGCTCGAAGACAAGTGGTAGTTTAGGCTAGCCATCGCTAGAATCAGAAATTCCGCACACACGAATAGAGAGAGAGAGAGAGAGAGAGAGAGAGAGAGAGAGAGAGAGAGAGAGAGAGAGAGAGAGAGAGAGAGAGAGAGAGAGAGAGAGAGAGAGATAGAAGAAAACAAAGGGGAAAGGAACATGTAAAAACCTAGGTAGGAATGCCAATAAACACAAAAATAAAATTAGAGGTTTGTAGTTGAACAAAATGATGTTTGGTTGCTAAAACGAGAGTTCTCCCCGTAATGCGAATTTCGGTTGACTAGATCCCTCACATTTTCGCGTCGTTTCCATGTAGTCTTTGTGGAGTAATTCAAAACATTTACTTCAGGTGTGGCTGCCTGGGAAAACAGCCATCGCACTCACGTTTCAGGATCGGTAGGGAAAATTTGAACATCAAGGGGTTCTCCAGTGATGATAAACGTGGCTTGTAGTGTAGTGAGTCGGTAAGAAGACGGTTACCACGGGTTTATTTTTCTTTGGAAGTAGATTTTTCGGGAGGATCTTCAACCCTCATGGGATTTCAATCTGTTGAATCGCCCATACCTTAAACATAGGTCTCTGCTATAACTAAACCCACCCTGAGGTTGGGTTTCTGCCGGGCAAACTAACCTCGACGAGTAGTCCTCTTCTGAGGTGACGCTTAAGCTGTTTAGAGATCGAGGGCGTATTCAGTGGACGAAATCTCGCAGGTCCCGAGACTTGTGTTACAGTGCGTAAACCTTGGGCAACAGAAGATGACGTCTTTCGGTGTTTCTTCTGTGTCCCGACACTTAGGACATATCGGCGACCTTGCATGGCCGAATCTGTGCAAGTACTGCTTAAAGCACCAGACAGAATTTGCGTAATGTAGAAGTTAACCTCCCCGTGTGCTCTGTTGATCCACATCGACACGTTGGGAATTAGACGATGGGTAAACCTGCCATTCGCAGCGTTGTCCCACTGCTGCTGCCACTTGGATAGTGTGTTGGCTCGCACTCTCTTCCGAACTCCTCTTGTGTCTCGGTCCCTGTAGCACTCGCTATCTTCTTCCAGTAGAAGGCAAATGGGGAGCATCCCGGCTATCACACACACGGCGTCCGACGAGATGGTTCGATACGCACTCGACACGCGCATCGCCATTAGCCTGGACGTACGGTTCAGTTGGGCGCGATTTCGTCCAGTCTTCAACGCCGTTAACCACACTGGGCATGCGTACCTGATGATTGACGATGATACGCTCGCTAGTAATCTCCTCTTGCTACTGCTGATCGCAGAGTTGTTGGGCATGATCTGGGATAGTGCTGAGATCACTGCCGTGGCCTTCTTGCAGACGTAGTCGACATGACTATTGAAGTTCAGTCGATCGTCCAACATGACTCCCAAGTGCCTGACTTCGCGCTTTGGGTCAATGATGCACTCGCCGACCATGATTCTTGCATGCTGCACTGTCTTCCGGTTGCTGATAATCACCAGCTCGGTCTTGTGGTGAGCTAGCGATAGTTTCTTCCTACGCATCTATCGCCTTCGTGGTCAGTACATCGACTTCTTCTCGTGACTCACCGATCACTAGAATCGTCACGTCGTCCGCAAAGCCGATGATCTTCACTCCTCTGGGAAGGTTCAGCTTTAATACCTCGTCGTACACGGCATTTTAGAGGGTCGGGCCCCAAATAGATCCCTGTGGAACGCTCGCCGTAATAGCCGCACTCCTTTTTCCGGCGTCCGTTTCGTAAATCAGTCTGCGATTCTGGAAATAACTTTTCAGAATCTGGCACAGATACTCAGGCACCCTCAATCTGTGTAACGAATAGGCGATTGCTGCCCAGCTGGCACTGTTGAAGGCATTTTTTACATCCAGGGTGACCACCGCGCAGTAACGGTTTCCTCTTCTCTGTTGCTTCTGTGCCGTCTCCATAGCATCCACAACCGTTCTGATGGCATCTACAGTGGACTTGCCTTTCCGGAATCCGAACAGCATCTCTGATAGACCGCTCTCACTCTCCGTGTACTTCGTAAGCCTGTTTAGGACCTCTCCAACAATTTGCCAACAATATCCAATAGGTATATCTGCCGTTTCCAGATGTCGGGAAAACTGCCCTCCTCAATACAATGTTGTATTGTGGTCCTGAACATAGCAGGATTTTCGCGGATTGCTGCTTTATAGCAACATTTGGAATTCTATCTGGCCCAGGAGTTTTTTCGGTTGGCAAGTCTTTCGCTACCGCGATCAGCTCTTCGTTCGCTACATCCTGGTCGGCGTACGGTGTGGGCGGCCAAACTGCCGGCTCATGCATCGGGAACAGTGTCACAATGATAATTTTCATCTTCTCCGGGCACCTGTCGGGTGGTACAGCAGGACCTTTTATCGTAGACATGGCTACTTTGTATGCGCTACCCTGGTATACTGTCTGTCTGTCTGTCTGTCTGTCTGTCTGTCTGTCTGTCTGTCTGTCTGTCTGTCTGTCTGTCTGTCTGTCTGTCTGTCTGTCTGTCTGTCTGTCTGTCTGTCTGTCTGTCTGTCTGTCTGTCTGTCTGTCTGTCTGTCTGTCTGTCTGTCTGTCTGTCTGTCTGTCTGTCTGTCTGTCTGTCTGTCTGTCTGTCTGTCTGTCTGTCTGTCTGTCTGTCTGTCTGTCTGTCTGTCTGTCTGTCTGTCTGTCTGTCTGTCTGTCTGTCTGTCTGTCTGTCTGTCTGTCTGTCTGTCTGTCTGTCTGTCTGTCTGTCTGTCTGTCTGTCTGTCTGTCTGTCTGTCTGTCTGTCTGTCTGTCTGTCTGTCTGTCTGTCTGTCTGTCTGTCTGTCTGTCTGTCTGTCTGTCTGTCTGTCTGTCTGTCTGTCTGTCTGTCTGTCTGTCTGTCTGTCTGTCTGTCTGTCTGTCTGTCTGTCTGTCTGTCTGTCTGTCTGTCTGTCTGTCTGTCTGTCTGTCTGTGCGACAGACACCTGAGACACCACACAATGTTCAGGCGTACAGGGTTGGGCTCCTGCCCGACCTGCTAAAAATGTGCCTCCCGGAAAATCCGGATCCCTTATCCTCCTTACCTCGATCCCCCCAGGACCACGAAATGCTGCGACTACTTCGGGGGGAGGGGGGGGTGCTCATGCACTTCGTCTAAAATTCCGACCCCTAGCTAAGGCTAGTTCGCCGACTGGCTGGATGATCCACTGCTCCGCTGCTACGTTGTATCCATCTCTCGAATCCTCCTGCTTCCCCCCGGCGTCGAGGGTGGTCCACCAGTTCCGGTGAAGGAAACTTCCACACTGATGGTGCCCCGACTACCGGCGGTTATCGCAGGGGACGCTTACACGCATTGCGCCGACTTCGTCTTCGGGTTGCAAAGGTGGTCCGACAGTTCCGGTGGTGGATGACGTCCGCACTGGCGGTGCCCTACATACCCGAAGCACTTTCTTCTTCTTTCTACTTTCTTCAGCAGGCTGGCTGTTCGAGTGCCGAGGTCGGCCCGACGATTTCGGTTGGCAGAAGACTTCCGGTTCACCGGCGCCCCGACGACCCGAAGCCGAACACTGCTCACTGCGCTGGATACTCCTCAGAACTGGCGCTTGTTTGCTGGTCCCGTCTTCATTTACGCTGTAGCTCCGACAGTATTTGCGTCACGACTCTGCTTACCGCGTTCCACGTTGCACATTCGCTTCCTCGTTGCACATTCGCTCTGCGATATTATCCAGCCTTGGGGCAGGCATTCCCCTTCACAATTCCGTAAACCTCGGACAGTCGAACACCACATGCTCTGGAGTCTCCTCTACGTTGGCACACGCCGGGCAGAAAGGTGACGACGCATGACCACACCGGTTCAGGTATTGGCGAAAACAGCCGTGCCCGGACAGGAACTGTGTGAGGTAAAAGTTCACCTCTCCATGCTCCCTGTTCACCCACGTCGACACATTGGGGATGAGCCGGTGGGTCCACCTTCCATTCTCCGCGTTGTCCCACTCCTGCTGCCATTTGACCATGGAGTCTAGCCTGACCGTCTTCCTCACATTACTGGTTCCTCTCCGTTGATAGCATTCGATATCCTCTGCTAGGGTTACGCAGATTGGAATCATCCCGGCGATAACGCAAACTGCCTCCGACGAGATGGTTCTGTACGCACTCGCGACTCTAATTTCCATCAGACGAAACACGCTGTTCAACTTCCTGCGGTTACGTTTCGTTTTGAGCGCGGCTCCCCATGCTGGAACGCCGTACCGCAGTATCGAGAATGATACGGCCGCCAGAAGTCGCCTACTGCTGCCTTTCGGACCACCTACATTCGGCATGATCCTTGCAAGCGCACTGACCATTTTAGCCGCCTTTTCGCAGGAATAGACTACATGGGTGTTAAAATTCAACTGGTCATCGATCATCACTCCTAGATGTCTTAAAGCCCGCACGGACGGTATGACGTGCCCTCCTACGGTAATCTGCATCCACTGGATCTTTCGGCAGTTGCTGACCAGCATCACTTACGTTTTGTGGTGAGCAAGCTGCAACTTGACTGCATTCATCCAGTTTTCAACTGCGTCGGTCGACTCCGCTACCAGCATTTCTACTTCCTCCAGCGACTCTCCGGTTATCGTGAGGACGACATCATCCGCGAATCCGAAGATCTTCACGCCCTTGGGCAACTTCAGTTTTAGGACTCCGTTGTACATTATGTTCCACAGCGTTGGGCCGAGTATGGAGCCTTGCGGAACGCCCGCCGTAACCCTAATCGACTTCTGCCCCGACTTCGTTTCGTAGACCAGAATCCGGTTTCGGAAGTAACTCTTAAGGATTCTACACAAGTAGTGGGGGACCCGCATACCATGCAGCGCTGTGGCGATGGCCTCCCAGCTGGCACTGTTAAAAGCGTTTTTGACGTCGATCGTTACTACCGCGCAGAACCGATTGCCGCACCTCTTCTTCTTGGACGCTCTCTCTGCAACTTCAATGACCGTCCTGATTGCATCCACCGTCGATCTCCCTTTTCGGAATCCAAACTGCTTTTCAGATAAGCCGGTCTCGCCCTCCGTGAACTGCGTCAGTCGATTAAGGATAATCCTTTCCAGAAGCTTCCCCAGTGTATCCAGCAGGCAAATGGGCCTATACGATGCTGGATTCCCCGGCGGTTTCCCTGGTTTCGGCAGCAGCACCAATTTCTGGATCTTCCACGTATCCGGAAAGTAACCATCTGCTAGGCATTTCTGCAGCACCATCCTGAACAAAACTGGAAACGCCAGTATTTCGGGTTTTGGGGCCCCGTTTGGGATGACATCCGGACCCGGGGGTTTTTTTGGGTTTGAACCTTTTCCCCACAAATCAGCTCGTCGTTGAAGACTTGCATACCTGCAATGGTTACTCGGTCCTCATCTTCATATGGTGTAGGCGGCCCGTCTTCCGTCTTCCGGTTTGCAGAGCAAGCATCTCGGTTGCTTCGTGCAGTCCCTAGCAACGTGTCCTTCTTCACTACATTTCCTACATAGACCGGATCTGTCCGGGCCTTTGCAGTTTCGCGCTTGGTGGCCAAACGCCATGCATTTAAAGCATCTCTCCATCTGTTTGTTTATTAGAGGGGTGAGTCTCAACGGACACACTGACCATCCGACTTTCACCTTGCCCACCTCCACCATTTTTTTGGCAGCTTCTACCGGTAGTCGTATCACTGCTATTTGTATACCACCGTACGCTCCCTTCAACCGAATGGTCATCTGAACTTCTCCCAGCGCGCATTGTGAGGCCAGTGCATCCCTCAGTTCGTCTACCGTAGTGATCTCGTCCAGGTGTCTGCACTCGACCACTGCCTCCTGCGTTAAAGCCCTGTCTGTCTGTCTGTCTGTCTGTCTGTCTGTCTGTCTGTCTGTCTGTCTGTCTGTCTGTCTGTCTGTCTGTCTGTCTGTCTGTCTGTCTGTCTGTCTGTCTGTCTGTCTGTCTGTCTGTCTGTCTGTCTGTCTGTCTGTCTGTCTGTCTGTCTGTCTGTCTGTCTGTCTGTCTGTCTGTCTGTCTGTCTGTCTGTCTGTCTGTCTGTCTGTCTGTCTGTCTGTCTGTCTGTCTGTCTGTCTGTCTGTCTGTCTGTCTGTCTGTCTGTCTGTCTGTCTGTCTGTCTGTCTGTCTGTCTGTCTGTCTGTCTGTCTGTCTGTCTGTCTGTCTGTCTGTCTGTCTGTCTGTCTGTCTGTCTGTCTGTCTGTCTGTCTGTCTGTCTGTCTGTCTGTCTGTCTGTCTGTCTGTCTGTCTGTCTGTCTGTCTGTCTGTCTGTCTGTCTGTCTGTCTGTCTGTCTGTCTGTCTGTCTGTCTGTCTGTCTGTCTGTCTGTCTGTCTGTCTGTCTGTCTGTCTGTCTGTCTGTCTGTCTGTCTGTCTGTCTGTCTGTCTGTCTGTCTGTCTCTAATAGACTCGGAAACTATTAGAGGGGGGGGGGGGGCTCCCATATAAATTAAACACAAATGTTTGCATAACTCGAGAACTTATCAAGCAAATGAAACTACATTTGGCATATGGGGTTTTTTGGAGGCAGGATAAAAATGAATTTTTGTCTGTTTGACCCTTATAGACTCGGAAAGTTCTGAACCGATCAGCGTGAAAATTTGTATGCAGGGGTTTTCAGGGCTGGGGAAATTTCTTATGATTGTTTGAGAGTCCTCCTCTCTCAGGAAGGGGGCTCTGGCCCGTAACGCTGGTAGATCACCTTTTCGTGGTGTGTTACGGGGTATCACCCTATTTCATTGATTCAAACTAGGGAACATATTTGTTTTTGTAGTCAAAGGAACGTATATTAGTTCTTGTTACATTTTAAGTCTTGTGAAAAGCGACAATACTTAGGATTGACCCACCGAGGATGACCTTGGAATAAGGAAAACATTATTAGTCTTCATTTATGTGAATTCTCCTTTTCTATTTGATGTTCTATAGTTTGAAGTGGTTAGGACTAAGATTCTGATGCATGGTCAGTATCGGACTCATTGTTTGTTTTGTTTGCAATGAATCCGGTTTTGACTGATAAAGGGGCGTGCCTAACAAAGACAACTGTAAAAAACACCGAACACTCCATCATTTCTCAATAGTTCTCTTGACATGCGCGAAACAAAAGATACGGGATATACTACAATAGATCAAATTACTGGTCGTAGTGGTTTATGTCCCGAACAGAGGAAAAAAAGGGGGGGCTCTCATACAAATGAGATACAAATTTCTGCATAACTCGAGAACTAATCAAACAAATCGAATAAAATTTGACATGTGGGGGGTTTTGAAGGCAATGATTGTATGGTGGTTTAAGAAACCTCCCTCCTTTGGAAGGGAGGGCTCCCATACAAATGAATCACAAAAAACTCATTCCGAAAAACAACAATAAACGTGCCAGTTCTATAAAGTTTTCATTCAGTTAGTTGCAATCGTAGCAGAAAAATATAACAAGAAAGTGTTGATAGTTTCGTCAGTGTACGGCTGGTTGTGAAAATTGCATAGAAGTATTGAAAATTGAGCGACCTGCCGTATACTGACGGAACTATCAGCACTGTCACAACAGGTACCAAATTTATGCACGCATTGCAGTAATCCCTCCTTGAGTGATTTTTAAAGCATACCCCAACATGGTTCCAGGGGCATAATTTTATTTTTAATAAAAACATTTATATAGATGCAAACAACACTTTTATTAAAATAATCCGAAAGATAAATAATAAATCATTATTCCATCCGGTAAAAAAAACACTGAATCGTTCGGTGAATACTACTGAAACGTTCGGTAAAAAATACCGAACTCTTCGGTGAACATTACCAAATCGTTCGGCAATTTTGACAGTTCTTCCAAAAATTTGTTTAACGATCGTTCGGTAGTCATTTCGTTTACCGAACAGATAACCGAACGTTCAGCTGTTGAAAGTTCGATAAAAAATTACCGAATACGATAATTATTCCTAAGTGTGAACGGAGCCTCTTTAGCTTAGAATATTCATTGATCTGAGCATGACGACAACTTCCAGCGTCCCTAAAATTTTGTATGACGCTGATTTCATTTTAAATGTTCGCAAGCATTTGGAGATCAGAGAACAAAATGAATCCTATAGGTTCGAATAAAACCTGTAACTTCGTGTTTCATTTAATGTAACTAATGGCCTACATGACTAATAAGGCATTTCTGCATGTGTTTCGAAATTTACACGTTTTCCATTTCATTATAATGTAGTTATAAACGATCTGTAAAATTCAAATCACATGTATTTTATATGAACTGTAAAATTCTAAATAAAATCAAATGGAATTTTCGCACACTTTTCCGGTTAAACTGAGGTTATGTGGTAAAATCTGCCTTGGGCTGAGACTTTCAAAATTCATGAAATAAATTAATGATATGCTGTATTTTACATTGATTTGATATTGTTGTTATATCTGGTTCTTGGAACAAAGTTATCATTACTTTGATCGTAAATGAAAAAAAACATAGCATTTCAATGATGGTCGATAAAACATTGGACTTAAAAAGATGTTTTACATCTCAAATAAGATTGTGTGTCGCAATGCATGCGTTCGATTCCAAATGCCACCTTCGCAGGTGTTTTCGGAAAGATTTATAAAATTTTAACACTGTTTCACAATTTTAAACTGGGAGACTTACTTGAGCAATTTCAAATTTTGATGGACACGAACAAGTGTCAAGATGCTCGCAATGTAAAATTACAAAAAGTACACAATACTCATCGATATAATGGCTGCCACCATAGTTTTCAGGAAATGACAACCGCTGTACGGTGATGACGTTTTCCGTTAAATGCATGTAAACTTAAAGCGTCTGTAATTGAAAAAATCAATTTGTAGTTTAACATTATATGTCGTGTGAATTAAACTTGAGCTGCAGTAAGATAGATTGAATCTCTTAAGTAATGAGACTTTCGTTCACGTTTAAGTAAATAGAAAATTGAAGTGGATTAAAAATCAGGTTAGTATTAATTACAGCACTTTAAAAGTTACGTTTTCATTAATTTTTCAAATATGTTTACTGTGCAGCGCATTAATCATTATAACTGAAACCAATACTCCAAAGGTCTCCCCGTTCCTGCTTAGAGCTACAGCACTGCTCGAAGACCTCCAGCTGCAGGCGGAAGCTAGAGACTCGCAAACAGCCCCAAGACAGACATGACACTTTTTCGGTTCGACTGGATCACGGCTCACACAGCTTCAACTGCCAAAGTCAGCTGAACACGTTAAGCTTTTTCCGGCCTCGGTATTAAATTAAGCCGGTGCCGGTCATCTGGCTGTTTGTGTCTCTTGCCACATGCCACACATACAGCACCGTTGCCGCTTCAAAGAACGACCGGAAACCCCAAAGTGAGAAGTGGCGCACGGTTTTAAAATAATAAAACATATTATAATAACGGAGCAGAAAATGTGTTGGTGTGTACTAGAGCTACCATCCTCGCTTCTCCTGGCCTCGCTCGATGGCACCAAAAACCAAATCCCAGAGTGAAGCTATGTGTGGGGATGCACTTTCAATGCATATGCACATAGCTGCAGCGGTTGCCGTCAGAGGGTAGTTGAACATTCCAGAATAATGACGTCGACGAAAAGGACGACGACGGCGACTATATGGTGAGGATGTTAATGGTGGATTTGTTGTGTGGTAGATATCAGGACTCGGTTGGTGGTGGAAGGGAAGAGTAAAGAGGTCTCACACCATCGAGAAGTGAAGCATATTTGACCGCTGAACCGGGGCACATAATTCTTGTGAAAATTTAGTTCGACAAATTAAATTAAGCGATATATTGTCTATGTGATACAATAATTTTCCGCTGTTTATCGCTGGCTGCTCGGGTCAAGGTGGGGACCGGCTTCACTGTTTGTGAGTTAGGAAACCGATTTATCCCTGCCGGGGAATGCTTGGTATTTATTACCGGCAGTTGAAGTTTATTTCTGATCCAGTTGCTTAACATTAACAATACGCCGCTGGGTTTGAATCGCAATAAAGATTGTACTGGGAAAAAATGCAAACTTCCTTTTGTGTACAACTTTTTATTGCATTTGTAAAAATTGATGAACTTTCGAGTAAAACTAGTTAAGAGTATAATGTTCGGCAAAATGTGTTAGAGGTGCTTCGACGAAAAATTAGTGGGGCGTGATCGTGGAAAATCCAGGCCAGTCTCACAGGTGGATCGCGAAACAGTTGGGAATCGACAATTCAGCCCAGACGACCCATCGGCGAGCTGGCAGCGGAAGAAAAGCGAAGACGACCGACCCCGTGAACGCAAGGAAGATGGGGGATTACTTCAAGCGCAATCCGAACCATTAGATTCTGGACGAGGCAAAGAAGGCCAATTCTTCCGTCTGGTTGACTGTCTAAGTCTTTCGTTCAGAGAGCCAATGACCGGGAGGGACTGCATACGTACAAAGTGCAGAAGGCTCCAAATCGTGACAAACGGCAAAATACGGTGAGAAAGTCACGGGCCCGGAAACTGTACACCCAGATGCTGACGAAGCCTCAATGTCTCATCATGGATGATGAGACATACGTCAAGGTGGACTTTCGACAGCTTCCGGTGCTACTGTTCTTCATCGCCCAGCACAAGTATGATGTTCCGGAGGTAGTGAGGAAGCAGAAACTTTCAAAGTTTCCCAAGAAATACATGATTTGGCAAGCGATCTGTTCATGTGGCGCTTCGTGACTAACGGGACTGTAAACGGGGAGATCTACCTCAAGGAGTGTCTACAAAAGCGTCTGCATCCTCTGTTGAAGCAACACGAGAGCTCTACGATCTTCGAATTGAACTTGTATCTTTCAATTTTCATAACCTGCCGTAACTCTAAACGGAACTATCAATGCTTTCTCTTCAATTCTCTTAGTTCTAGCAATAAATTACTGTCCACTCCTAGAGCCTCTCATGTTGATGGGAAATTATCTACTTCTGACAAAATTTCATCATTAGAACAACAATCAAAGTATAGTTAATGTGTGTTTATTTATTTCCTGAGAATTTCAAAAATATCCGACTTAAAATGAATTTTTGGTGATCATTTTTGTCTGTTGCAGTTTTTTCGAGTACAATCTTTAATTCAGGCTTTTTTAATCTTATCATGGATAATGTGCAACTACGCCTTAATGATGATTTCATAGGCTTAAATCTCGATCAATCTTGAACTACAGCACCTGCTTTCGTTTTCAGTGTTTAGGGTAATTATTGTCTTCGGCAGTGTTGACTATTGTCGACAACGATTTTTAAACCTCTTATTCTATATGTTGCCACAGGGGCCTCGAGTGAACTGGCAACTCGGTTGACAGGACATTAGCGGCAAGCGGACAGTCTATGTGCAACGATTTCTACCTGAGAGACATCAATCAACCAGAACGACGACCTCAAAAATAGAACGGAAAATTCACAACAACCAAAAGAAAGCACAAACGGGCGAAATTAGTTAGTGCAAAAAGTTTAAATTAAATGTCACTATTATGGCGAAATTACCTAAACTGTTGGGTGCTGAATTGAAAGGTTAAAACGCACAATAGGGCTACTGATTTGTGAGTTTCCTAAAATCACCTTGATAACTAAGTCTTATAATCTAGCTTACAGATTTGAAGCATACACAAATTACAAAAAATTCGCTGTTCAGATATCAGTGCTGCGCCTTCCATTCATACGCAGTTCCAATGGAACGACAGCTGAATAAAAAAGTAGTCATTCCGCCTTAGTGCACTGTTTGAACCACCGATAATCCAGCCGAGGACATTCCCGGCCGAGTCCGACGGATGATCTGTCCAGCCAGTACCCTCATCAAACACCCGAGGGGGGAAAGTGTAACCCGATGGGCATCATCGCAGTAGGGAAGGTCATCGCTCCATCCACTGCCGGTCAGCAAGTGGTGCTTTGTTTGCGAGCAACAGCAGAAAGTGCCACACCAGCAAAGGCGCAGCGTAAGGGCAAGTAGCACACTTTTGTTTTTGTTCCCTCATCTGCTAGTGTTTTTTTTTGTGTGTATCTCTCTCCCATATAGTGAATCGTTCTGCATAGGGTGGTTCAAAATTTGTTTTTTCATGGATGATTCTACGGCGGGCGTCTTGCCTCCCAAAGATGTTTTTAGAGCGTGCTGTTATCAGCCGTCTTCTGCTTCTCCTTGGGTTGTCTACTTTCGGCAGAAAGTAAAAGCCCTAGACTTTTCGGGCATAAAAAGAAATTTGACGCGTCGTTATTCGGGAACAGTGAAACTGCGTGTCGCTGTACCTACGTATAAAATTGCAAATTAAATTGCTAGTGACGAAGGTTATAATGTCGAGTACTACGTCTACATCCCATCTCGAGATGTGGAGATAGACGGTGTAGTTTCTGCAGCGAGCCTGACTCGTGAAGACGGTATGGAAGGCGAGGGGCGACTTCCAGATTCTGCTTCATCTACTATTGAGATTCTGGAATGCAAACAATTGCATGCAGGATCAATGGTAGATGAAAAAAGACGTATTCACCGTCTGACTCGCTACAAGTGACCTTCACCGGATCAATTCTCCCAAAATTTGTTGAAATTGATAAGGTTTTTTTTCCCCAGTGCGCCTTTTTATACCAAGGGTATTTAATTGTACCAAGTGCAAACAGTTGGGTCATACGGCTACTTTTTGCGACAGCAAGCCCCGTTGTGGCAAATGCGGCCAAAGGCATCTAGAGGATGCTTGCCAACAGGAAGCAACAAAGTGTGCTTACTGTGGCAAAGAGCCGCTCCACGATTTGCAGAACTGCCCCGTGTACAAGAAGCGCACTGGTAACGTGAGCCGTTCCATGCAAGAACGCTCCAAGCAGACGTATGCAGAAATATTAAAGTCGCAAAACGGAGCGTCTGCATCGTCTGTATCAGCCGCTCAAAATGAAAATCCTTTTTTGATTTTGTCTTCCGATGAACTGGACTCTGACGAAGCCGATGAGAGTGGATTTCCGGAGGTACACGCCCCCGGTAAAAGAAAACCTACTAGTTCTCCGGGTGTGCGCCGGAAACAAATAAAACCTACTCTCAAAAGCTTGCCAAAAATTGGAGGTAGAGGGGGTCAATTTAAAAAACCGAATAAACCGGTAATAGCTGATGCATCCGTTCCTAGCTGTAGTTATACCAACCCGCCGCTACCTAATAACAGTAACCGTAAGAGGTTGCCAAAACCAAAAACTACGTCTTCTCGCAATTCTAAGAATATCCGGTCCAAGCGAGGTAAGATTAATTTTAGGGACATTGTGGATAACATTTTAAATGCTCTTGGCCTTTCGGATGCTTCGCCGCTCCGAGGACTTATTGACCTGCTTATTCCTATAGTTGGAAACTACTTTAAGCAATTGACTGTATCATGGCCCCTTATTGGTGAATTCATATCTTTCGATGAATAATTCGTCGAGTGAGGATCAAGATATGATCACCGTATTATAATGGAACTGTCGCAGTCTAATACCTAAATTAGACTCGTTCAAGTATTTGAGTCGGAATTCTGATAGTGATATATTTGCTCTCTGTGAAACATGGCTTTCTTCTGAAGATGAATTAAACTCCCACGATTTTAACATTATTCGCCTGACCCGAGATGATTCATATGGTGGCGTACTTCTGGGGATCAAAAAGTGCTACCCCTTCTATAAAATCTCACTCCCAATATCCTCAGGCATTGAAATCGTCGCTTGCCAAATAAATGTAAAGAATAAAGATCTTTGCATAGCTTCCGTCTATGTCCCTCCGAGGGCATCAATAAACCGCCGTCAACTTTGGAGTTCAATTACATTACTTCCATCTCCAGTGCTTATTCTGGGCGATCTGAACTCCCACGGTACTTCTTGTTGCGATCAATACGATGACAACAGAGCGGGTATTTTCTATGACTTATGCGACGATTTCAACTTGACCATCTTGAACACTGGGGAAGCGACACGAATAGCAAAACCTCCTGCCAGGGAGAGTCGACTTGACATATCTTTGTGCTCTAACTCACTATCATTAGATTGTCTGTGGAAGGTAATCAATGATCCCCAGGGTAGTGATCACTTACCAATTATTATCTCAATCACAAATAGTTTTCACAAAACAGACCAGTCAATCCATGTTCCTTTTTAACCTCACGAGGCATATTGATTGGCAACATTTTGCATCGGCGGTAACCCTTGGTATTGATTCTACCGATCCTCTTCCACCATTAGAAGAGTATCGTTTCCTTTCCGACCTGATGTACAAAAGTGCATTAGAAGCTCAGAAACGACGTGTTCCAAGTGCATCCCTCAAAAGAAGACCCGCCACCCCTGGATGGGATGATGAATGCACTAAGTTGTATCTTGAGAAATCCGATGCGTTTAAAGATTATCGTAGACATGAAACATGTGAGCTTTTTGATAAGTACCTCAAGCTTGAAAAAAGGCTTAAAAACTTACTCAAAGCAAAGAAACGCAATTACTGGCGTTCGTTTGTAGAGGGACTATCTAGAGAAACCTCGATGACAACGCTTTGGAGAAACGCTCGTTACAAACGAAACCGCTCATCCTCCCATGAGAGTGAAGAATACTCCATACAGTGGATATTCAGCTTCGCTAAAAAGGTTTGTCCAGACTCTGTCCCAACACAACCGAATTTACGGGATCCCAAGTAGCACAACTTGTTTCAAAAGAGCAGAAAAATCTCTCTTGCAACATATTAGGGATAGTTTTGTTTGGCTATGTATCGCAAAATCATACACAACAGCAACGAAAAAAGCGCAAGGGTGGAACCTATTCACAACGTGACGTTGTTTCTACAGAGTAGCAATAGCATTTTGTAAGACTTTCAAATATTGCAAATCGCGTTGCAAAAAAGTGAAATGATACTGATGTTTAAATGAATGCAAGAATAACTTTTTTTTAATGGACATCGTTATCAACCAAACATTCGTGATAAAAATATTGAGAAGTAAAATGATCTGAAAATCGTGTTGGAATGAGTTTATTTTTTAAACGCTTTCAGATTTATGGATCAATTTTCTGTTCTACTTCAAAAAATATTAACGCCCTTGAATAAATCCTCGAGAATAGAGCATTGTTTTAGAATTTTAAACAGAACAATTTATGTTAAATTATGTTTTCATTTGTAAAAATCAGATTTCTGAATCATTCGAATCGTAAGTCATTACAGGTTCATGTTGGGTTCAAACTGTGGAGGAATGAGTGAAATTTTGTAATCTCATTTTGAATTGCAAAATGTTGGCATATGGCGTCTTCGAACAAACCGAATACACAACCGGATAAAATAATTATGAATCCATTCTCAACACGTGAAGTTCTTCGATGATATTCATCTATACAGACAACTTTAAAATATAGATATCTGAACAATAACGACAGTAGTAGTTTGATAGTGAGTTTTCTTTGTTTACGTATACCTGATTTATTAAGAATTAAAAACTAGTGAGTTCCACAAAATCAAATATAAATAAATTTAATTTTAAATCAAACTAATAGCTGCTTATTTGTTCAAAGGATATACATAACGTACTGAAAAGATGATGCTTGACTGGCATTACAAGTAAAACAACAATACGTCTTCAACAAAAGTGTTCAATTCATTGGAACAAAGAATTAGAATAATTCAGAAGCCACACCATGTTTTTTTTTACTTAAAAACTGAAGAAAAATTAAGTGGGAACGGAAACGGGATAATAAAATAAAATCTTAGGAGGGAAAAGTGCTCTAATGTGGGCCTAAAGATCTAGAATTTGGCCTATTGTTAAAAATTGCCTGTCTTTAATTTTTCTTCATACAGCCATTCCATAAAATGCCGATTTAGTGGGTCTCAGAATTTCGTGAAAATTAGCATTTTTTTTCCTTATCACAACATATTAGATATGTATTTTTTTTTGCATTAGGGTGACCATTTACATGTTAGGTTAGTTTTAAAAATAGATTTTTTTTTAGTTTTCTCGAAAATAACCATTTTCAGGGAATCATAACTTTTGAATCACTAAACCGATTTCAAATGTTAAAACACCAATTGAACGATAATTAAACATACTCTAAACAAAACATAAAACATTGATTGTATTTGTTATTTGAGATTTTCATGGTTTCCGACTAGAGGACGCTGTACGATTTTATTTTATTTTTTCTTGAAAATTTAGACTGTTTTATACAATATATCAAAAAATTAGATGAGAATGTTTTTTCGTTTTCAAGATATATTTTTTTGAAGTAATCAAGTTTTGGATTTTTGCACCATACTCAAATGTGACTATCATGTGTCTCCATTGATTTATGGTGACTATAACATAGTCATATTATATTATCTACATTTATTTCAATTTCAGATTCTAGACTACCATGAATTTCCCAAAGACTTGAATCAAATTTATAGATTGCTGTTGGGTATCATAAATTGTCACTGGGATTCGTAAAATTGTTAATAAAGATGCATAGGGTATCAAATAGAGTTTTAGAAATTAATTTTTGGGAAATGTTTTTTTAATTCATAATAAGAATCCAAATGCAAAAGGGGGGGGGCAACCAAAAAAAGCTAAAAAGAAATATAAATATAATATTTTTTTTTTCTTTTTCCTCTTTTTTTGTTTTTTGGGTTTTTTTTTACATTCATATCCCGACTAGAAGAACATAACAGAAAAATAACAAAATTCTAACAACCTTTGATACTTGTAACTCGTTATGATATAATTTAGTTTGGAGAGATCATCACCCAGAAAATGTTCTATCAAAAATATAGCAAACTGTGTTACAAATTATTTCTATGATATGTTTTATATTTCGTAACAAATTTACATCAAAATATGATTCTTTTTTAACAATAATATTCGTAATTTTAAATTTTCTTGTTTGAGACTTTTAGTTCTTTCTTAACTTTAATAGTTTAATCAATTTGCGTTTTTATTTTACACATTGAGATATACTTGGTTGTAGATGCTTCATCTTCCTTACTTTGTATTTCGACGCTTACACATAATCGAAGCGTATCATTGATACGACTTAATTTTCGATTTCCCGAAATCTCATAAATGAACATGTTTTCGAAAATTTTTTTAGTAGCTAAAACTGTTCCTAGAACATAACCACTGTTACTAGAATCAATTAGCAACCGATGAATACTTAGGAATTGGTCATTTAGAAAAATGAATGAATCATTATATTTGAAATTCTTACATAAATCTTTGGTGCAAATTTTAATTCCTTTGTAACAATACTTTCCGATTTCACAAAATTCGACATCCCTTAGTTCTAAATCTACTTCAACATTATCAAGCAATGTATATGCAGTTTTGCTGCTACTAAATTCTACATTTTGATTTGGAGAGCTCCAAACTTTCGAAATCCAATCATTTATGGCTGAATTTTTTACTCCGGCAAAATGACGTATCCTGTTCAAACAAAATTTTTGTGATACCTGAACGACAGGATGATTTTTTGAGGTCTGAAATCCTATAAGCATGGCGTTTCCGTTTTCATATGGATATAATGATGAATTCCATAGCGCTCCAAGGTTTCTAACAGTTTGTACAAGGTGAGATGTTAGATGTACGTTGTATACCATATTTTTTGTTCCATAATGTTTTTCAAATTCCCTTACAAACAAATCTAAGTGTTTTTCACAAGTCAAAAGTGTAATTCTTGAAACTTTAAATTCGAGAAGCTGGAAAATACTTGTACTCAAAAGCATTAAATGATCCATATACTTGGACGGGAGCAAGTCGTTAAAACAAGGGTAAAGGCAATGGAAAAGTATCGTTTCCCATTCACTTGACTTGAATTTAGTATATTCTGCTATACTTCTTATTCGTCTCGGAAAGCAGCTAGGAAGTCGAATAGTCTGTAATCTTTGTTCTATCAACGCTTTGTAGTTTCCGATGTAGTATTGTTGCGATTTACACTCAGCGTCACCCTCGACAAGTAGTTCCCATATTCGTTTCGTTAGGCCTAGGTTTACCAAATGCATGTAAACAGGTGGTAATCCTCTGATAATGTCGAAATTCGGAATACCAGTCAAAACCCTTATGCCCTTTATTCCATGTACAGGTTCCTTCGATTGCGAGTTATGAACATCCAACATGAGTTTTCTTGTGGACTGATCATCTCGTAGCTTGGATCGTTGATAAGGATAGCGGATTTGATTATTGATCACTTTTCCTGGGTGAAGGCAAATTGTGCATCCAAATTTTCCATTAAATTGCTTTGAGCACAAAAGCTCACATCTACCAACAGAATCCAAACAATCTTGCAGAACTAGTACTTTATAATATTCGGAACCAATTTTAATTCCTTCGCGGAGCCGTTGAGTTTGTTGAATAAAATGCTTATGAAACAAGGCCATGTCAGGTTTTCCTGAGTTGAACCACAGAGCACCAATCATGAGGTTGTTTTTATCAAATCTTAAGTGAGGTGGCAAATTGTTAACTGTAACAAATAACGGATAGAGAGGCTTTTTGGTTGTACTTTTGTATGCAGCAGCGCTGTCTTCATTTGCTGAGAGAGTGATGAATTTGCAGTCCTCACGTGATGTGGTTGCCTGTGCCAAAAGTCCTCTGTCAATGTCACAAATGTCATTATCCATGACATACTTCTCATAATCTTTTATCTGGTCTGAATATTTCAAGACGGTTTCTCTTATTTGGTGCTCCAACGAAAATACTATAAAAAAATCTTTTTCTGTATTATTACAGTTGTCTATTGGACATACAGCATCAGCAAAGGGTGTGCCCCTATTCCTGAAATACGCAACATTTTATAGTGAGATGATATTGATCAGTATCGGATTTTTTTTATCTCAATCGTACCCATACTGGCAGGATGAGCAGAAGTATACTCGTTCCATATCATATTCGTTTGGAAACACCTGTTTAAAAGTTTCAAAGGTCTCGGGAAAGGCGCTGTCGGATGAGATCACATTGAACATCCGCAATAAATGTTCTACTCCTTGCTGTGGTATCTTATACTTGAGATAAAAATTTAGTATCATAAACAGCACATCTTGCTTGAATTTTATGAATTCACTATTCACGGTGGTTTGCTCCTGGAATAGAAAAAAAAACAAAATTTATCCGGGCCTTGCTTGAAAATTCTGAGCACTTGATTAGAGCACCATTGCTTTTGTTTTTGAATTCTAATGTTATATAAGGTATCGCATGATGTGTTTTGGTAAAATTGAAGAACTCGACACAAATTTTTCATTGGGGCCTAACTGACAAACGTAAACAATGGCATCTTCCGTAAATTTCTCGTGGCACAAAGGTTACCAATGTAAGCCTCCAATTCTATCGCATAGGTGAACTCTTCTTCTTCGAAGTGACCGTGGTGGATTGATTAGGCGAGTTTTCAATTACGTGAAATTTGCGGTAAAAGCCATTGTTTACATTTGTCAGTTAGGCCCCAATGAATAATCTTTGTCGAACTGCCTATTCTAGTTCTGAACACTTGCCATAAGCACTATTGCATTTGTTTTTGAATTTTTATGGCTTGGGATTGAAAGTCGGTTTGAACCCTTCTTTAAAAAATAAATATTCAAGGCACGATTGTGTTCAACACCAATGATTCCAAGAGCACTGAGATATCGATTATAGTCCAATAAAATCATACCAATTCTATGCCTTTTTCACAGTTTTCGTAGTGAACATAACCGTCGTCACTTTTATCGCTTATATTTGGTTCATCGCAACTTTCAGGTGTAGACGGCGAATCTGATTCGCCGTCTTCATTCACATCGGTGGTATTTGAAGAGCTGTGTACGTTGGTTGCAGGGTAGTAATTACCAGGTTCTAACTCAAAGTTTGCAGAATTGCTGCGGGTAAATCTAGAGCAATATCTGAAATAACAGAAGTTAAAATACAAAAACGAAGGGATATGTTTTAATTTGCTTACCAGATTTGGTTCTTTCGCAGGATTTAGAACACTCGGGAACCTCGGAACCGGATTCATTTGTTTTCATACGCTATAATGAATGATTATGATAAATAAAGTACAAATCCAAGGCAGGCACATACTTTTTTTTATATATTTCCTATTGTACCAAGGATCCATCAACCAATAGTGATTGGGTCTCCGTTTTTCATCCATTTCTTCTGTTAAGCACTAACTGAACTAATTAGCATAAAATATGTGACACCCGGAATGTTTTAACTAAAGCATCAGTTCCGTGCTTATAATAATATATATATTATTATAACAAAACTTCGCAAACGTCCGTTTATTTCAACAATGGTATACAGTGACAAAAGATATTTCGGCGTTGTTTACTATGAATTTAAAACACATATGAAATCGATTGTGGTATCTGAACATAGCTGATGCGGAGTGGTTATCTATAAAGGCGTATCAAGTTTTGCTAAAAAGCAATGACAATCGATTTTTCTTCAATTTTGAATTTTTATTCCAAAAATAATAAGGCAATCTGGTAAGAGTCAGTTCTTTCAGTCAGTAGTAGTTTATAAGTTTTTAATTGAAGCAAATATGTATTGAGTCGCAAGCAGACATTGACATTGTTCGTTTACAAAGTTCGACAAGCCCGTTTTGCAAAGTAATCCGGATTTGTTAACAAAAAATCGGCATACGCAAAAAGGTCAGTGTTGCCATTTCAAAAGGATTTTTTTTTTAATTCCTTTATTAAGGTGGTTTATTTGAAGTTCGTTATTAATCAATTTAAATTTATTTGAAGTTCGTTATTAATCCATATGAATTTATTTGAAGTTCGTTATTAATCAATGTGTATTTTTCTATGCATAAATGGCAGCATACATAGTAAGGAAAAACGCATATATCTTTAAGATGTAAAAATAAGTAAAAATGTTTGAATTTTCATAAAAAAATATAAAAATAAAAAGTCTTTTTGGTCCAACATTTCAAAAAATATATAAGTTAACACGAGGGCCATTCAACTTTCCAACACATCATCACCCGTCACCAAAGAACAGCTCATCAACATAATAACCAACGTGCAACCGTAAGCACATTCGACACCGAGCCCATCGAGGCCACCGGATAATAACAAGCCAACGCACCCAGGACAGCCGACGCAGCACATGACAACAGTAGGACAACAACATGCGACATCGACTTGGACTACGAACCCGACCACCTGAGCTGAGAATTGCAGTGTTAGGACTTTTAGGGACATTGGTAGGTTTCAACCAATTTCGATCATTCAATAAAAATCATTATTAGTCTTACCTTCACATAGTGTAGTTCAGTGTTCACCTTTTTTAAAAACCCCGAAACTCCAAATGAGTTCTTAATTGGCGCAGTCGTGCGGATCGGTTTTGTTTAAAAGTTCAGAAGTAGTGAATAGTTTCCACCATTCGGGTCGCCGCGAGTGAATATCGCAGTGTAGTGAACCATTTCTACAGAAGAGCTTTGCAGAATCGGACCAACTCCCTTCGAAGAAATCTACATCATCAGCCAGGCAGGCCAGCCCGAGCGAACATCGGATTGTCACGGTGAGTAATTTTCAATTAACTATCTACCTATTTACTTCTACTCTACCTATCAAAAAATACTATAGTGCTTTCTCAATTTTCCAAATCCGAAAAAGTGAAATTAGTGAAATTGTTTAAATAATTTGTAATTAGTGAAATTGTGATTAAATAGATTTTTAAATAGAGACCTTTTTTCTCAAAATGGAACCAGTGAATAATTCAGTTCCAAACCAAGAAGAAGAGGAGGCTCAAGTTTTGCGAACAAACGAAATGTTCCAACGAGCCGAAAAAGTGCTAAAGGCGATGCAAACGCCTCAAGCAATAAGGGAACTCCCGTCTTTCGATGGTAACCCTGTGAAGCTGCACGCATTCATCCGAGCAGTTGAAAATTTACTTCCCTTCTTAGATACAATGAAAGACACTCCGTTCGAAGAGGTCTGGTTGCAATCTATAAGGGCTAAAATTACGGGAGATGCCGACCAAGTACTGGAAATTCACGGCACCCCACTAAAGTGGAATGAAATAAAGGCAAATTTAATCGCCTACTATAACGATAAGCGAGATTCAGTCACGCTTACTCGAGAGCTATTCCAGTTGCAACAAACTGGTAGCATCGAGGAATTTTATGGTTCAGTGCAGAACGTCCTTTCACTGCTTATCAACCATACAAATATCTCTACAACAAATGCAAATCTGCGAGCTGATCGCACAAAAACACATCAGGAAAATGCACTACAAGTGTTTTTAGCTGGGCTTAGAGAACCCATTGGCGGTAACGTGAGAGCACGTCAGCCTAAGAAATTGAAAGAAGCATTTGATGCGTGTGTGGAAGAAAGAAATTTTCAAAACAGGTTTGGCCTAAACAAACCGGAGCCAATCAGGCCTCCCAAACCACTTATGTTGCCAGGTCCTTCAAAACCAACACAGCAACACTTCCAAATCCCAAACCAACAACAAAAATTTAATTTCAAACCACCCCAACCTTTCAAAAATTATCAATTCCCTAATCAGCCACAGCGGAACTATTTTCCCGCACAAAACTTTAATTCGAGACCACAAGTCCCACCAAGAAAATTTCCAACCACTTTCAATAATGCACCTAATGTGCAACTAAGAAATGCTTTTGAACCGAGACCAATGCAGCTGCCAAAACCAACACCCATGGAGGTCGATCCATCTGTAAGGTCAAAGCAGATAAATTATATAAATAGACCCCGCGTGATAAACTATCATGAGGGTGAAGATTTTTATGAGCCTTATGAGCCCCACTACGAATACGATGAAACACATCAATATTATGACGAAGCCCCCGACACTGAACCCATCCCTTGTATATCGGGTTCAGCAGAATTAGAAAGGAATGAAGAAGTAGCTTGTGATACCGATGAGATAAATTTTCATTTAATGGCGGAAGTACTAAGGAAGAGATAAATAATTTCCTACCATATGTAAAAATTCTTACTAGCAAAGGACCACTGAAGTTTTTGATTGACACTGGTGCAAACAAAAACTACATCAGTACAAAACACGTTAATTATGAAAAGTGCCGTTTCACACAGGCCATGAGAATAAGAAATGTATCAGGTACGCATCTTGTTAATAAATTTGCAGAATTCAACCCATTTCCAAGCGTACCGGGTTCGAACAAACAAATCTTTTACGTGTTTGACTTCCATAATTTTTTCGACGGCCTCATCGGATACGAAACCTTGCGTACGATGAAAGCTGATATTCTGACAACAGAAAATAAACTAAAATTCCCCACTGGCGTAATACAAATGTCACGTAAATACCCAGAAAAAACAGTGGCTCAATTTAATTCCAATGAATCTAAAGTGTTGAGTCTACCTTCAATGTTGAATGACGGAGACTTTTTTCTCGAGAATGATATTCTTTTAACCCCAGACATATTACTACCAACTGGAATTTACAGTTGTACAGATAAACGTTTTCTTGCAATTGTAACAAACCTGAAAAATGAACCTACAAAATTAGAAATTGATGAGCCTCTGGAAGCCGAACTTAATAACTTCTCTTTAGAGGAACCAACTCAAGACGAGGAAAACGAGTTTAATAGAAAACCACTTTTTGATCAGTTGAGACTTGATCATTTAAATATCGAAGAAAAAACCAACTTATTAAAAATGATTGCAGACTACGATAATATTTTCTTTATGGAAGGACAGCAATTGACCTTCACAAACGCAATCAAACATAGAATTACAACACGTGACGACATACCAATTCACACGAAATCATACCGCTACCCTTTCTGTCACAGAGAGGAAGTTCAGCGACAGATTTCTAAAATGCTCGACCAAGGTATTATTAGACCTTCGAACAGCCCGTGGACGTCACCCGTCTGGATAGTTCCTAAGAAACTGGACGCATCCGGCAAAAAGAAATGGCGTCTTGTCATTGATTATCGGAAGTTGAATGAGAAAACGATTGACGATCGTTATCCCATACCTAACATAACCGATATTCTCGATAAGTTAGGCCGTTGTATGTATTTCTCTACTCTCGATCTTGCATCTGGTTTTCATCAGATCGAGGTTAGTAAGAGCGATATTGAGAAAACAGCTTTTAGTGTCGAGAACGGGCACTATGAATTTTTGAGAATGCCTTTTGGCCTCAAAAATGCTCCATCGACGTTCCAACGCGTCATGGATAATATATTGCGAGAACATATAGGTGTCAGATGCCTGGTTTACATGGATGACATCATCGTGTTCTCAACGAGCCTTAAAGAACACCTCGACAATTTGAGGAAAATTTTTGATACTCTCCGGAAATACAATATGAAAATTCAACTTGATAAGAGTGAATTTTTACACAAGGAAGTTGCCTTTCTTGGACATATTGTAACACGTGATGGAGTCAGGCCTAACCCTGATAAACTAGAAGTTATCAGAAAGTGGCCACTACCGAAAAATGAAAAGGAACTTAGAGGTTTCCTTGGCATTTTAGGCTACTATCGCAAGTTTATACGTGATTTTGCGAAAATAGCTAAACCATTGACCCAGGCACTGCGAAAGGGTGAAAAAATTGCTCATTCTAAGAGTTTCATAGATGCCTTTGAGCGTTGTAGAAACATCCTTACCTCGAGCGATATCCTCCAGTACCCTGATTTTACTAAACCGTTTATTTTGACAACAGACGCCTCCAACTATGCTGTTGGCGCTGTTCTCTCCCAAGGTCAAATTGGTAGCGATAAGCCAATCGCCTTCGCTTCCCGCACCCTCAATAAATCGGAGGAAAATTACTCCGCTATTGAGAAAGAGTTATTGGCAATCGTGTGGGCATGTAAGTATTTTCGGCCGTACCTTTACGGAAGAAAATTCACATTGTACACAGATCATAAGCCATTAACATATAGTCTGAATCTCAAAGATTCCAATAGTAGGCTAATTCATTGGCGCCTTTACTTGGAAGAGTTCGACTATGAAATAAAATATAGACCGGGAAAGCAAAACGTCGTAGCAGATAGCCTTTCAAGAGTACGAGAGGAATTGAATGCTAACGACGTAGAGGAAAATTCACCCTCATCATCTAGTCATGAAGACGAACCTTCTTCAGATGACGAAACGGTACACTCCGCAGATACTGACGATTCAGCATTCATTCCCTGCACGGAATCTCCGCTGAATAAATTCAGTAATCAAATTATCTTAAAAATCGGAGTAAATGAAGAGGAAACTTACGAAGCAATATTTCCTCGTATGTTCAGAAGAACTATTACAAAAACTAATTTTGGCGTACCGTATCTTATTAAAATGTTTAAAGAATTTATAGATCCAAAAAGAACCAATTGTATTTCTTGCCCCGAAAGTTTAATACAAACCATTCAAATAGTTTACAAGAATTATTTTAGTAGAGGAAAACCCTTTAAAGTCTGCCTTTCACAAAAAATATTAATTGATCTTAAAACGGCTGAAGATCAGAATTTGATAATCGATCAAACACATTCAAATGGACATAGGGGAATTTGGGAAAATAATAGTCAAATTTCTAGTAGATATTTTTTCCCGGGAATGAAATGTAAAATACGACAGTTCATAAGACTCTGTCGCATTTGTAATAAAAATAAGTACGAGAGACATCCGTACAAAATAAAACTAGGGTCAACACCCACATCGAAAAAGCCTTTAGAAATAATACACATAGATATTTTCATCAAACAACCTAACATTTTTATTTCTTTCCTAGATAAATTCTCTCGATTCGGTACAATAATACCGATCAAATCACGAAACATCCACGACGTCAGAAGTGGACTTACCAAATACTTCTCTTTGTATGGTACCCCAAATTTAATTATATCTGACAATGAGCCTTCTCTAAGGTCCATTGAAATTAGAGCTCTTTTTGATAATTTGAATATCCAAATTCACTTCACTCCTCCAAATCATAGTAAAAGCAATGGAACAGTCGAAAGATTCCACTCAACGTTGAATGAAATTTTTCGATGCACCAAACCGGATTATCCCGATATGACTGATAAGGAAATATTTAGAATTGCGTCTACGTGCTATAATAACACGGTACATTCGGCAACAAAATTTAAACCCAGAGAAATTTTTTATGCTCTACGGGATGGAGAGGAAAGGCCTTTGGATATGGGAAAAATTTTAGAAAATAGAAATAACTTTTTCGAAGAAGTAATCAAAAACTCAAACATTACAAAAAATAAAAATTTGGGATATCATAATAAAACAAGGGAGGACCCACCAGTCCTCACACCGGAGGACACTGTTTACAACAAAATACAAGGAATTAGGAATAAGGGTCGGGAGAAATACCAACCAATCAAAGTAGTCGAAGACCACGGGAGAACCTTCCTCGACAACTTTGATAGGGAAATCCATAAAGATAATATTCGGAGAAAATGAATCCACCCAAAATTTTGTCACATTTAATTTCAGATGTGGATTCAACCAGTGACCCTGACCATGACATTGACTATTGTGATGACCGCATCACAGACAATACAACTTTTCGATTTGACGCGAAATCCAGGACTCTTGACGCTACAGACAGGAAACACAATTCTTAAGACGGGCAGACATCGAATATACCACGCTATCGACTTAACTAAATACAGACCACTTTTAGATAACATCGAACTTGCTATCGATGGACTCAAAATTTTCGAAGATTTCACGGACTTGACATCTATGCTAAACGCGAAGCTCAATGAAGTTTGGAATTTATACAGAAGACTTTTACCAATCAAACATACAAGGCAAAAAAGAGGAGCTTTTAATTTATTGGGCTCAACCATCAAAGTAATTACCGGAAATTTGGATGAGAATGACTTAATCCAAATTAATAATGACATTAAAGATTTAAAAGATAGGAATCTGGATCTCACCAGGCAAAATAATATACAGGTCAAACTTAACCAACATTTGGAAAATAGGATTAATAAGATCATTGATACAGTGAATGCAGAACAAAGAATAATTAAACAACAAATAATTACAGCTAGGCAATCTTTAATTATAAACAAGCTAATCAATCAAAATTTTACAGCAATAAGACAAGCTTTTAAAATTTCATTCCATATGGATCTTTTACAAAAACATCTTGACTCAATTTTCGAAGTAATCCAGCTAGCTAGAATTAATATCATTTCAAAGAATTTCTTAGAGTCAGAGGAACTCAAGTTTATTTTGGATAGACTAGAAGAACAGGGAATTACAGTTCTCAGCACTGATCAGGTCTACGATTTTTTGGATATTCGAGCACTCTTCAAAGGTTCAGTTCTATACTTCATAATCGGCGTTCCACAAATCTCACCATATACCTTCAGCAGTCTACTCCTGGAACCGCTTCCCATCGATGGTCAGATCGTTAAGCTACCATGGCATCAAGCAGTAATATACGGAAATCTAACGTATTTTCTCAAGGAAAGCTGTCAATACATCGGAGAGAAAACTCTCTGCGACGAAGATAAGCTCCAAGACGTCTCAGACGACAGTTGTTTCTCAAAAATCATAAGAGGACTACCCGGAAAATGTTCATTTACAAACTACCGGAACCTAACAAATATAAAACGACTGACAGACAACTACGTCGTCGTGAAAAATTCAACAGTCACGTTATCCACAAATTGCTTAAATAACGACAGGAAGTTATCAGGCACATTCTTGATATTTTTCTCGAATTGTACCATAAAGATTGATCAAAGAAACTTCACCACCACAACATTTTCGGCACACATCTTCCCAACAGTTATACCTCTGGATGGAGTCAAAATTGAACAAACCGTGTTCACATCGGAAACAGATCTTCAAGGATTGGAAAAATTGCACATCAAGAATCGGGAGCAGATTCAGTTAATAAAACAGCAGCATACGCTCCAAACAGCCACAAGTTTGGGGTTATCTTCCACTTGTATCATTTTAGGCCTATGCTTGGTAGTCTACAACTGGTTTAAAAAGACAACATCAGCCGACCGAACAAATCTGACAGTCAACGTAGAAAAGCGGACATCATCCACATTAGAAGACATAAGCCATGGCGGAATTGGATCGGGACGATCCAATCTTGAGGGGGAAGCAGTTAACACGAGGGCCATTCAACTTTCCAACACATCATCACCCGTCACCAAAGAACAGCTCATCAACATAATAACCAACGTGCAACCGTAAGCACATTCGACACCGAGCCCATCGAGGCCACCGGATAATAACAAGCCAACGCACCCAGGACAGCCGACGCAGCACATGACAACAGTAGGACAACAACATGCGACATCGACTTGGACTACGAACCCGACCACCTGAGCTGAGAATTGCAGTGTTAGGACTTTTAGGGACATTGGTGGGTTTCAACCAATTTCGATCATTCAATAAAAAATCATTATTAGTCTTACCTTCACATAGTGTAGTTCAGTGTTCACTTTCTTTTTTAAAAACCCCGAAACTCCAAATGAGTTCTTAATTTATATAACAAATGTAGTGAAATTGAAAGAAAGGGAAAGGAATTATATGAAAAGTAATCTAATGATTCCGCTTAAATGCTCATTATCTTTTGAATTTAAAACCTAACCTTACTTTCTATCAATCACAGAGAAGAAACACAAGATCTAGCCCAACCCAGGAGAAGGACGATGTGGATGATGAGAATTTTAACAAAGCTGCTACCTCGACAATTGATTCACGTAGCAAAAATTCCACCGTCTGATCGATCCAGCTTAAGAAAAAAGCCGAGATAAAGCGTAACACAGAAGAAACTTCGTCAACAAAACGGTGCGCGATTCGTGTACCAAAAATCGATATGCATGCTGACGACAACCAGCACCAACTGAACATCCGATTGAGCCTCCTGCGAGACTGGGTCTCGGACACGGAGAACTACGAAGAAGAAATGGGCGTGGAACGTAAATGTAACGGTCTACCGAAAGGCGTCGACAAAACGGATATCAACGAAGTGCATTCTCGATCAGATTCGATTGATTCGGTGGAGAATGGTGACCCACAATCGATAGCCGATCATGATCCGGTACGCACTTTGACTGATGAACTCTCCTGCTGTCAGGAAAACATATAAACGCGCCACTATGCCAATTTCAGTAGGCCCTTTACCGAATATGCGTATATCGGCAACTGAGTTTGAGGTTGACAGTGTTTGTTCGATGGATCAACTTACGGCAACACCAGCTCATCCGCATGAGACTTCTTTCAATGGGAATGGTAGGTTTTTTTTCTTTCTCATATTTAACTATAATTAACTTCTTCAATTGTGTTTGTGTTTGTGGGCAACAGTCAAAAATTGATGAGCTCATTCAGCAGAACAACAAGTTGTTGGCCCAAAACAAAAAGCTTAAGCGTTTAAACGATGAAAACAACACTCGTTGCCTAACGTTAACGGATGCCTTAAGCGCGAAAGTTCTCGGATCTCCACGGGTAGACATATTTTTTGAGCAAGAAGGATTTCCTGACAAAGATAAACTGAAAAAGAACTGCCGGAGGGAGAGATTACATTTTTGTCAAGCTGCTAATGTTGGAAATTTGTCCAGAAGGACTGCAGAATATAACAGTCACAACCCGAATTGTCGCAAAGGGGGTGGACGGTCCCAAGAAAATCAGCCTTCAGGCAAGGTTCGTCTTGATCCGAATAAGGTTGCGTATATAGAAGGTAAGAACTAGAATCAATTGGCCATAGTATAAAACTATACAGCTATGTTTCTTTTAGGACGTTTTGTGGAGCATCGTCGGTATCAAGGAGATTCTATTGCTGTAGCTGGAATCAAATCGAAGGAATGCCGTGCGCTAATGGCTCGCGTTATTTCCTATTACGGGAATAAGTAACTCGTTTACCGAACGCTAATTTTAGCCTTTGACTTCGAATTTCAAAGAAACTTTTGTTTGTTTTTACTTATCCTGTTACATGCGAAGAATCGTATTTTTTTTTATTCAGGATACACTATTTGTTAGTGGATGGGCTTTATTTCTTATTTTCATTTACTTAACTCTCTTTGATCAACAAGCATCTTTCAACCATGTATGAAATTGACTGAAAATCTCCATAATAAAAATAATGTCTGCTTATAAAAAGATGTGTTTGTTTCTCTATGAACAAATTTCGTAATCTATAAAAAAACCACTTTGAAATTATAACATATTTTGTTATACATTTATTTAAATGTATCATATTCCCAGTAACTCGTTGTGTTAGAAATTTGTTAATTCTTGTAACATAATTTATAAGAAGCATGTTATGTTATATCATGAAAATCTAATAAATTTTGTTATATTTTTGATGTAATTAAAACATACTGTGTAATTCTTCTGATTAGACAAGAGTTGTTTTTGTTGTAAATTCTGATATTTTAACAACATCCTGCATCAAGTTTATAACAAAGCTTGTTACAGAAAATGAGTATAACATAATAACTCAAGCTGATATATTGGTGTTATATCTTTCTAGTCGGGTACCTAGGCGGATTATTATTATAGCCTTTATTATTGTGTGTTCAGCTGTTGTGGCTGGTCATAGCCATACGCTAAGCTCAGTTTACCCATCATCGCAAAAAAGTGCACATACTCATTTATGGGTAAAGTTAACTTTACCCATATTTGAGTAAATTTGTATGGGAAAAAATACCCAAATATGGGTAAGTAGTAATGTACCCATAAGTGGTTATGTGCACTTTTCACAATTATGGGTATTCTTCACCCTTATTTAGGTAAACTGATCTTAGCGTGCACCTGAGCACATGGTTTATTGATATATTGTGTAAAACAGTCTAAATGTTCAAGAAAAAAATATAAAATCTTATAGCGTCCTCAAGTCGGACACCATGAAATTCGCAAAGTACAAATGAAATCACTGCTTTACAGTTGAAAATTTCAATTATTTAATGCTATTATATTTTCTTCAGAGTATGTTTAATTAACGTTCACTGAAATCGGTTCAGTGATTCAAAAGTTATGATTTCTTGAAAAAAGTCATTTTCGGGAAAACTAAAAAAATATCTATTTTTGAAACCGCCCTAACATGGAAATGATCACCCAAAAAACGCCCTAACATGGAAATGGCAGATCATGATGGCATCGATCACAAGTAAAGTGCGACAGTTTGTTCGAAACGGCAAAATGTAATTGCTTGTCATATATCGTTTGAAAGCTGAATAAATACCCTTTTGTTTAAAGTTTTGATCAACCGTGTATGTTGTTTGTTTCTTGAGTTTTGATCACTTGAATGCGTCCAAATTTACTTTAAATCGGGCTTTAGGTTATAGTTGGGAACATAGCAACAATTTTGTCCTAAAAATTGTGTCTACGGCTTTTTTGTAAAATCAATAATTCAAAAACAGCGTATGTTCATTACGCACAACTAGTAGTCTCACAACTGTTTATTTTATTTGAGAAGATAATTTATTTCAGCTTTACCTAGGAAGCTATTTTATTTATATTAATTAGTAAGAACACCCGAAAATGAAAATATTATGCTTTCTCTATTTGAGTGATCCTTGTTTAAAACATAAATAATAATAGTCTCTACTATAAAAATCATAGCTTATAGAAGTTGCATAATTAACACTTTAAGCTATTTTCTTTGTTTGGCCTATACAATAACCACAACCTCTAGAAATCAATCCTTACCTAATTTTATCAGATTTTGTATTGATTATTTTTTCATTTATAATATGCAATGATCGCATAATATGCAATGATTGATTACATTTTTCATTCATGAAAAATGTAACATGAAATATTTTAGCTGTAAGCTATATGTAGCTAGTTATACACTTGCTTAGGTACGTTTAATAAAACGATTCGTAGTATGTATCACGAAAGGCTACACAACTAAATCCATAAAGTCAGAAATTTTCGAGGGATATGGATTTAATGTCGGTCTATAAGCATCATATTGGGTCTATTCATGGATGCAACTTCGTCCCATTCGGTCGATTTTTGATTAAGTGCAGTCTTCGTACGGTTTTTTTCCCCCTGATTTAACGATTTCAAGCACGTTCAGCTAAAACAACTTTGAAACACTTAAGAGATTATCACATATGATGAATAGGCCCTTCGATAATAAAAACATAATAATTCACTCTGCACACGGTTTGTACCTATGGTTTGTGTTAAGATGAGCCATTTGGAGAATATATAACCGAAACTCATACATTTCCAATGGAAATTTTACCAATAACAACATTTTTACTAAGTTATTCAGACAACAGGACATAGTTGGGTACAAAAAAAAAATATGTCCCTAACATTGGGTCCACGGTTTTCTCGTTACATCATTGTTATTTTATCGATTTGAACATTATATAGAACAGTAGTCAATCATTGTTATGTTATCGATTTGAACATTATATTGATCTATATTGAACAGTAGTTTATAACGTGTGACTATTTTCTGTACATCTCGACTGCATTATTTGGTTTATCGATTCAAGTTAGCCAAATTTTGATCATTCGAAAATCATAGAGATAATCTGTTCAGCTTAACCAGTGAAATCATGTTGTCTTAAAAGTTAAGAAAATCAGAAAATACACAGAAATGAACAACAGTATGTTGATTAATAATGTATTAATTGATTGGAATTAAATCCGCCATATTGATAGCAACATGATTTTGTTGATTTTCGCTGAATTAATGCCATATTTGGAACATAGGCCGAATAAAGGAGCTAGACTAACATTAAATCCCCTTGCTATATCAAAACACATGTGGTCGGTAGTGTACATTTCATTTGGATATATTTCAATTGTCATCACTGTTGTGGTAATGTGCAATTGAACGTTGCAAGAACGTAACATTATTTGTTGACATTATGTTGCGCTCTCATTACGTTGCGCATGTGGCTCAAAAAACGCATTTTGAAAACCTTAAGTATCAGAAAGCTTCATTGGAACAAGAGTGTACCTTATTTATTATGTTGCACTGGAGGTCAAAATTACTCCATAATAAACATCACATACACTGGAAAATATAAAATATGCAACGTCATGATAAAGTTAACTTAGCTGCAAGTTTACAAAGACAAACAGGTCTCGACTAACTCCAATGTTTGTTTGGAATAGTCTTGGTAATCCATTTGAGCAACACCAATGAAATATCTAGTACACCGTATACGTTAAATACACTCTTCTGTAACAAAATATGCTTTTTGTTACTGCAGATTTACCTAAATGAAACATGAAAACATAGTATTGAACAATAAAGATGTTTTGTGTGCTACTTGGGATACTACCCGAAATAACGGTTCTCTGGACGAACCATTCACAATGTTGGAATTTTCAATGGCACTTCTTTCATCGAATAACTCTGCTCCGGGAAGCGATATGATTAAATTCAACCTTCTAAAAAATCTCCCCGATATCGCTAAAAGACGATTACTTAACCTGTATAATACTCTCGTGGAATTAAATATAGTTCCACCCGCATGGAGGCAGGTTAAAGTAATAGCTATTCAAAAGCCTGGGAAACCATCGTCTGATTACAATTCTTACCGTCCGATCTCTATGCTATCATGTTTAAGGAAATTGTTAGAAAAAATGATCCTATCAAGGACTTGACCGTTGGGTTGAATCAAACAGCCTACTATCAAATATGCAATTTGGATTCAGAAAGAGCAAAGGAACAAACGATTGTTTAGCGTTGCTTTCATCTGATATACAACTGGCCTTTGCACACAAGGAGCAATTGGCTTCAGTATTTCTGGATATTAAGGGCGCATTTGATTCAATTTCCATAGATGTACTGGCAGATAGTCTGCACAGTAGTGGATTACCAGGAATTTTAAACAACTTTTTGTATAATTTACTGTCAGAAAAACAAATGACCTTCAATCTGGGCCAACTGACAACTCCCAGAATTAGCTACATGGGCTTACCCCAAGGCTCATGTTTAAGTCCCGTGCTTTATAATTTTTATGTTAAAGATATTGATAAATGCTTGGAAAATAGAAATCTTGCAAAGACCATTGCAAAATTCCCTAGATAATCTGTCCATCTGGGCCAGAAATTTGGGGATCGAGTTTTCACCGCATAAAACCGAATTGGTAGTGTTTACTAGAAAGCGGTTCCCTGCCCAACTGCGTCTCAAGCTGTTGGGAAGAGACATTACCCAATCTTTGACCTTTAAATACCTTGGAGTCATGTTTGATTCAAAATGCACTTGGAGTAATCACTTTGCGTATTTAAAACAGAAATGTCAACAAAGGATCAGTTTTCTAAGATCAATATCCGGGAAATGTTGGGGTGCTCACCCGGAAGACCTTATTAAACTCTATAAAACAACTACTCTTTCAGTTCTCGAATATGGCTCTTTTTGCTTCCTCTCGGCAAGAAACAGCCACCTCATCAAATTGGAACGCATTCAATATCGTTGTCTACGTATTGCCCTTGGCTGTATGCATTCAACGCATAATATGAGCCTGGAGGTTCTGGCAGGAGTAAAACCCTTGCAGTACCGCTTCTGGGAGCTCTCATCTAGAATACTGATTAAGTGTGGAATCAATAACAACCTTGTGATTGAAAACTTCGAAGAAATGCTCGAATTGAGTACCCAGTCTAGATTCTTACGAATCTATATTAACTATATGTCATCCGATATTAGTCTTCCATGCTATAACCCTCCTAGTGTACGCTCCCCTTATCACAGTTCCTCCATTGCTTATGATTTCTCCATGAAACAGGCTATTCAAGGAGTTCCAGATCAACTTCGACCTATTTTAATTCCCCATATTTTCATCGAAAAGTACCAACATGTCAATTGCAATAGAAGAATTTTCACTGATGGGTCGCGCATTGATGGATCCACTGGTTTCGGTGTTTACAATGAATACTCATCTGCCTTCCGGAAACTTCAGGAACCTTGTTACGTATATGTTGCTGAGCTGGCAGCAATCAATTTCGCATTGGGGATAATTTCCGACATGCCCGTAGACCATTGTTTCATCTTCTCGGATAGTCTCAGTTCTAATGAGGCCCTCCAGTCGATGAAAACAGTTAAGCACTCATCTTACTTTCTTTCAAAAATAAGGGAGCAGATGTGTGCGTTGGTCGATAGAACATTAAGGATTACCTTTGTATGGGTCCCCTCACATTGCTCAATTCCAGGCAATGAGAAGGCGGGCTCTCTAGCAAAGGTGGGCGCACAAGAGGGCGAAATTTTTGAAAGAAGAATTTCGCACGATGAGTTCTCTTCAAAGTTGGCAAAACGCTTGGACAAGTAATTCTCTTGGGCGGTGGTTACATTCCATTATTCCAAATGTTTCGTCGAGATCGTGGTTCAATGGTCTGGTTGTAAGTCGTGGTTTCATTCGTGTGATGTCAAGACTTATGTCTAACCACTACTCGCTAGACGCACATCTCTACAGAATTAACCTCGTCGATAACAACATATGTAGGTGCGGAACCGGTTATGATGACATCGATCACGCAGTTTGGCATTGCCCGGGTAATGATGCCTCCAGAGCACGACTATTGGATACCCTTGTGGCCCGAGGTAGACAACCCTTCCGCGAAGTAAGAGATGTTTTGGGAATGCGTGATCTTCCCTACATGCAAGCGATTTAAGAATTCCTTTGTTTGTCTGATCTAAGAGTGTAATGTCATCACCCCCTCCCATCCAGTCTAGTAAATTCGTGCCCCAGTTATACTATCCTTTTGTTTCCGTGCTACTTGTACCTCATTTATAGTTCCGGTAGTGTAAAAAATGGTTGACTTCAAACCACAGGAACATATTGCTTGCCATACCAGTACCTTTCGACCGAATTTCTCCACTTGAATCGACCTGTCCGCATCGCTCACATCCTCCCCAACGACGGCAGTAAAGTATTGTGGACCTGAAAGGGTTTTTGAGTCCTCCTTTACATAGGTCTCATCGTCCATCAAAACGCAGGCATCCGGACGCTGCAAAAGACGCGAATACAATTTCCGGGCCCTTGTTGCTGCTCGCTTCTTCTGTTCTGCACTTTGTTACGAGATTTTCTGCTTCTTGAAGAAGGAGTTTTATGGAAGGACTTAGGCCGGAACAAGGGCGGATCGAGGAGGATATGTCTCTGGAGAAGGTCAAGAAGACAGTAACTTAAACCTGCCATGACGGAGTTTACCGAGACTGGTTTGATTGAATCGTTGAATTTGTCCTCAGGCACGGAATTGTGATATCTCCAAAATATAATCGACTACAACATTGTTTTGCACTTTCATTAAATTGCCCTTTCTTTATTTTTGATTTCTGATTATGGTTTCTTTTTGCTCATTTTCTTCTGCAATTGTTCTTCATTTACGTGATACAGATTGATTAGAAAGATTCTGCTTTGCACCAGCAGTTTTGTCCACTAGCAATTGTGATTTGAGTGTGACTTAGACGAAGTCCGATTTTCTTTTTTTCCTTATAGATTTGTCACATTTTTCCACGTTATTCCAATGCTAAGTTTTGTTTGTCTATTGAAAGTTGTACGCTGTTTTTCTTCTTTCTAAATTTGTTCGTTAATTGTAACTACTTGATTTTCTTCTTCCACAAAAGAGAATGGTATTCTCGATTCGCCCTTTCGACTTATCTTCTTTTTTTCTGAAACTACCTTCATTCAGTTTGCAGCAGAATATACACGCACGGTTTGTGATTAAATTTTCTTTTTTCTTACATCCAATCACTACCCATCTACTAGTTGACTTTGGAATTGATAGAGACGTTTAAAAAGGAATGAAAGGAATGAGCTCCGTTCTGATGGTGTAATAGTAGTAAACATTGTCCTCCATACTTGGTCGGTTCCTTAAACGAAGACGACACCGGAAGAGCAGACTGGTTTTTTTCTCCTTTATCTTCTTCTTCTACCACCTCCACCACCACCGTGGACGCTCCGGGAAAGATTTTATCGAATCAGTCATATATCTTTGTTTTGCGACTCCTTTTCGGTCACCGCCGTAAAAAGAGTTGATTTTCTACTTTTGTCGAAATGTGAAAATGACATTTGAGAGTTTCTTCCACGTTGATGTATTTGAGTTTGTGAGTGTGTATTTACAGAGTTTTATTGCAATTGATGGGAAACTTGTCAATCTGGTAGCGCTTACGGTGTGTGTGTATGTATCTTACATAAAATTTCCTATAAACTTGATATGATTTTTATCTGTCCGTCATTTCCATCGCTCCTTGGTTGCGATTGATTCCGCTTAAGAGGTTGCTACCGCCAGTTTGGGAAGTGTGTTGGAGGGAGGGAAGGTACGCTGAAAATTGCTTCCTTAGGGTGCAGAAAAGACCGAGTAGAAGTGGTGGGATTCTAGGTCACATTTAGTAGAAAGAAATTTGAAATACGAAATAATTTGAGATCTAAATGTTTGTTTTTGGTGATGAAAAAAAATCATTTATAGTACCGTCAAACGGGGTAAAATTGGTATGCGTAACCTTAATCGTTTTGGGTTGCATTTTAAGTTGTTGCGTAGAAATTTTTGATCATGTGACTCCATTGAATGATTTATCGTTTTTTTGGATAGCAAAACAGTTGATTTTGCCGTTGCATTACGATTCAATAAGACCATATAAGATTGCACAAATTGTGGCTGTATAATTACATTTGATAATTTAAAAAAAAAACCGATATGATGTCTCAAAAAATATCACATGAAGTTTGTGATTTTCCTTAGCATAAAAATGGCGTAAATATTATACAATCCCAGGGAATAGAATTGATATACATATTAGGTGCGCAACTAAGTTCCCGCTGTTTAGCAATAGATGGCGCCAGTAGTAAGTGCTGGTCGAATGTTGTACATCTCAAGCGTCATAAACCAAGCTCAGACATATGGTAAACAAACCGCTTTGCCAAATCAGTGATTTTGGTTTAGTGTTATATATTTTGGTTGTTTGAAGATGTCTGATTTCGTGCCAAATAATCGTCATTTGCGGGAAGTGTTGATTTTCTTCTTTCATTCGAAGAAAACGGCGGCTGAAGCACATCGGAGCTCCAAAAAGTTTACGGTGATGCTGCTCTGAGTGAAACAACGTGTCGTGATTGGTTTCGTCGCTTCAAAAACGGTGATTTCAGTGTTGATGATCGTCCGCGTGAAGGAAGGCCAAACAACTTCGAAGACTCTGAATTGGAGGCATTGCTCGATGAGGATCCGTGTCAAACGCAAGAAGAGCTTGGTTCAGGATTAGGAGTTTCCCGCCAAGCCGTTTCTAAGCGATTGCATGCGTTGGGAATGATTCAAAAGCAAGGGACTTGGGTTCCTTACGATTTGAAGCCAAGAGATGTTGAGCGTCATTTTTTCGTCTGTGAACAACTGCTCCAGTGGCAAAAAAGGAAGAGTTTTCTACATCGCATTGTGACGGGTGACGAAAAATGGATTCATTACAGTAACCCAAAACGGAAACATTCATGGGGACTGCCCGGGCATGCTTCAACATCTTCGCCTAGGCCGAATATTCACGCTGCGAAGGTTATGCTGTGTATTTTGGTGGGACCACAAGTTGGTGGGACCAAGTTGGTGTTATTTATTATGAGCTGTTGAAACCAAACGAAACCATTACCGGGGAACGAAAAACGGCCACAATACGAGCACAGACACGAAAAAGTGATTCTTCAGCATGACAACGCTCGACCTCACGTTGCGAAACCCGTGAAAACCTACTTGGAAACGCTCAAATGGGAAGTCCTACCCCACCCGCCATATTCTCCTGATATTGCACCGTCCGATTATTACTCGTTCCGTTCGATGGCACATGGTCTCACTGGTCAGCAATTCCACTCATATGATGACATCTCAAAATGGCTTGATTCTTGGATAGCATCAAAAGACGAACAGTTCTATCGAAATGGTATTGACGTTCTACCAGAAAGATGGGAAAAAGTCGTAGCTAGTGATGGACAATACTTTGAATAATTCGTTTGTAACCTTTGTTTTCAAAATAGAGTATCTTTTTCGCCAAAAAACAGCGAGAACTTAGTTGCGCACCTAATACTTTGTTTCTTTCGCCGAGAATCTAACACCCGAGTCTTTTGGCATTTCAGTTTACTGAGAGTCAGCAAATAAATTACTGAGAATCAGCTAGCAAATGAATATTTTGCCGAAAATCAGCTCATAAACAAAAAATTTACAGAAATATCAGCAAACGTAACTGCCGAGTTGATCAGCTGTTGGAGATTTTGCCGAGGTAAATTGACTGTGTAGAATCATCGGAAGTGGAGTCAGTAGATCAGGCCCTTTAAGGGGTCAACAAGTCTGCTTCGTTGCGTAGTCTTTTTAAGTTTGTTTGTCTAACTTCGAGTACAGGTTTTCGTTTCGGTTTGAGACTCCATCGTTCTCCGCGGTGAAGAAACCTAGTAATTGTTCACTCAACATCACTCAACAGACTATAGGGGTTGGAAGCTGCTGTGACGTGAAGGTTGACAACTTCTTTCCTGTTCTTTCCACTGCCTGTTCCGTGAGCCCACTTGTCAGTCAAAGTCATCATTTTTCTGCAAGCACTTCTTAGCATGATTTTGCACGTGATACTCTGACACCACTTATCGACAGGTCTTGCTGCTGATCCTTCCAGTGCACTACTTGCTGATTGAGCAGTACCACGTCCCGTGTACGCTTAGGAGTGGTGCGAGACCTGAATTTTTAATGGCGTGGAATCGGTGAAAGCACAGCAGGAGACAATTTGTTGAAGCCGCCTCGGATTTCTTGCTTCAGTTCTACACCATTTGATACACGTCCTTTAGTTCCAGTGTAGCAGCGTTTGTCGACGTCATGGCATTTTTCAAACGAACAATTTTCATAATGTCGCAGCATCCTGTTGCAGAGCCAAAAAACAGAAGAGTTTCCACAAATATCTTAGTAGAATGACTCCGAAAAGTGAACGCACTTGAAGAGGAATGTTGCTTTGCAAAAAACACCGCAAACAACTTCCATTGCAGGAAAACGCATAGCTGCTGTAGATTTCCATCATTGCTCACAAAAACCGACTTAAAAGAATCCCCGGTGGAGATGCTCCAAGTGTCACTCAAGCGTCACATTGCGGTATGAAATTCTATAACGGCGGCATAACTGGCAACGTTGACCGTGACGGATGAGAATATGACAGTTATGGGGCAGTTACGGGTGAATTGATACTGCATATGATGATTGTAAGGAATGTATCGAAAATAAGCTGTTCACGTCCATTTGCGTTGTACGCCTGTATTTGTGATGATTTAAATGTGTTCAGCCTAGCATGTTGTGCGTTTAACTGTCATCTTTCGTTTGTTTACTTGTTTGCACGGTTTAAATTCTTCGTTCTCAAAATGTCGCGCATTGAAAAATACGTTAACATTAAGGTTTTGCACACGTGGCTACGTGAAAAGGGTGTAATTATGCGAAAATTGGCGGAGCGCTTTGGAATTCATCACGCAAGTGTAAAATCCATCATCAACTAGTTTGGGAAACGACTGTTCTTTGGTTGAACTGCCTGGAAGAGGCAGAAGACCCGGATCTTCCAACCCTAAACTGGATCAGAAGGTGGTAGTTCTAATTCGTAAGACCAAATCGATGTTGATACGTGATTTGGCCAAAAAAGCGGGAATCAGCGTCGGATTGATTAAACGTATCAAGAAACGGAACAACCTGAGGACCTACAAGAAGCAGAAAATTGCCCAACAAAGTGCAGAACAGAAGCAACGCGTAGAAACAAGGGCCGGAAAATTGTATTCGTGAGTTTTGCAGCAACCGGATGCATGTATTTTGATGGACGACGAGACCTCTGTCAAATAGGACTCGAAAATCCTTCCAAGTTGTAGGGGAGGCTGCAAGCGATGCAAACAGGTCGATTCAAGTGGAGAAGTTAGGTCGAAAAGTGCTGGTATGGCAAGTAATATGTTCCTGCGATATGAAGTCTACCTTCTTTCCACTAAGGGAACAATCAATGCCGAAATCTATCGGTCTTAGTGTCTGCAGAAAAGGTTGCTGCCTTAATACCAGAAACATAGTACTTCTTCACTATTTTGGCCGGATTTAGCGTCAGTACAAACCGCCAAAACATCTCTCAGTTGGCTCACGGAAAACGGTATAATAGATTTCGTTGAGACAGACATCAATCTGCCAAATGGCCCTCGGTTTCGGCCCATCGTACGCTATTGGGCGATTGGGAAGAGAGCCTTCAAAAAGACTGGTAAAGCAGCTGAGAATATGCAAGAGTTCAACAAACTTTGTGCAGAGGCGTCCAAATAATGTGAAGAAACACTTGTTCAAAGTGTTCGATCAAAAATTCGCAAATTCGTGAAAAAATAATATCCGGTCTTCACAATCTTCAAGGTCAATCCCGTACAATAAAGAATTATCCATTTGTATGAAGAATGCATCATTTTTTATGATTTGAAAGAAAAATATGTAGATTACTTATTTTCGATACAGTCCTTAGGAGACGATTTCAACGGCAGCAATAATAAATAGATGGCGTGACAAGAGCACCACAATATTCACAACACGACAGGATTCCAATTATGTTTTAATTAAACGGCCTATAGCTAAATTCTGCATATTAACTTTACTAGACTACGGTGGGCAGGGCATGTTGCGAGAATGCCGGACAACAACCCTGCAAAAATGGTGTTCGCCTCGAATCCGGTCGGTACAAGAAGGCGTGGAGCACAGCGAGCACGATGGGCGGACCAGGTGCAACAGGATCTGACGAGTGTGGGTCGTCAACGAGGTTGGAGAGAGGCAGCCATAAACCGAGTATATTGGCGAAATGTTGTAGATGAAGTCATATCGTAAATACGATGTATGGCTATTTAAATAAAATAGATACTGTGGAACTAGGGAATCAGTCTTGAATTCGATTGGACAATGCGTCGAGAGGAAAAGTTTTCTTTCTTTCTTTCGGAACTTTCCCTGTAACTTCAGGGTGTATGAGGATATTTACGAGTGACATGAACTTCCGGATGCAGCCGGTTAAATCAAACTATGGGGTCAATTCTAGAAGTTGAATTGAGAAGTTCCACTCGACACTTGTCACTGTCGAGTCGAGCAAGAGTGCGCATTACAGAAGCTTAATGAATCTGATATCGGATCGGCAACAGAACTCAACTGCTAACTATAATGTTGAAATTTTTCAAAATTTCATTGAAATATTACAGCATGCAAAGTTAAAGGACTTTCATCAATTTAGCTGTTATTTTTGCAGTGGTAGAAAAGTATTGCTGTTTTTCACTCTTGTGTTTTGAATTACACTAATGTTTTTGCAACGCGGTTCCAAAGTTGCTCTTTGATGTATTTTCCGAGGAATTGTTTAATACGCGACAAGTGAAGAAGAAGAGTTATCATCTAGTTATCACCAACTAATTTATTGCCAGCAATATTTCTTTACGCATTCAACATTCTAAGGTTGCTGTATAGATATGCGGTGATCGACCTTACTCCAACGATTTTATCTCAAAGTTTTTTGACCTTCTGGTAAAGCATTCAAACTTTTTCCGAAGTTTCAAAAACCCTAAATGGGAAATTTTTCAGTATCGAGGATTTATTTTTGGAGGATTTTTTGAACTTTGGAAGAATTCTCGAAACCTTGTTTGATATGTTGATAAACTTCTTGATTTTTTTTTAAACTTCTCTGATAAACTTCAGGGAAGTATTCATACCGATCAAATCTCTCTAACGAGTGAGATGGAAACCAAGGCATTGTTATTAATGTTTTAGTCTTAGCTTAGAGTTCGATGCGAACGGTTATAAAGATGGTTTTTATCATATTTTAATATGGTGTCATGAGCAATGATGATCATTATGGTCATATGAATGATTTTTTGGATAGACTGCTTCATCGGTTCGTCTCTTGAATTTTGGGGAAACTCCCTCATGATCTTCTACAAAGCTCTTTGCTAAAATTCTGGAAAGTTTCTTCATGAACTTCTTGGCAGTTACTTCTGATTTTTTTGAAAATTCACATCTAACAACCCAACCTTACCTTCCAGAAATATTTGGTAAGTTTTTCTGTGAGCTAAGTTACTTTCTCAACTTCTAATAAGTATTCTAAATTTTCAAAACTTCTAATCCCATCCTGAACTTTGAGGAAAATTTGTCCAAAACTTTGAGAAAGGTCTCTACAGAATTTCAAAGATAATACTCTTAAATTTGTAAGAAGTTTTTGCCTGGACTTCTCAGAAGTCCTCGTCTGAACTTTGGGAAATTTTCTCCTTAATCTCGGGGAAGTCCTGACTTTCTAAGGAGTTCTTGCTCAAACTTCTAGGAAATACACCCAATGCTTCTGGGAAGTTTCTTTCTGTTAATTGGAGAGGTTTCTTCCTGAACTTCGAGAAATGCTGATTCTGAAATTCTGAAATTTTCTCTCAACATCGGAAAGCTCTCTAGCACTTTTGGGAAGTTCCAACTAAACTTTTGGGATGTTTCTTCCGGAACTTCTGAAAAGTCCTTTCCTGACCTTCAGAGATGTTCGCTCCTGAAGACGTATCGTCCTGAGTTTTGTTGAAGTTTGTTCCTAGTTTTTTGAGAAATTATGTGTAGTGTCCTCCCTGGTTAGTTTCTTCCTGAAATTCGGGGAAGTTTTTTCCTGAACTTCTGGGAACTTCATCTTGAAATTCTTGGAAGAACTCCAGAACCTCTGGAAAGTTCCAATCTTCTAAGAAGTCTTCTACTCTAAACTTCTTCCAGAAGCTCTGAGACGTCCTCTCCTGATTTTCGAGGAAGTTGTCTCCTGAAGTTCTGGGAAGTATGAACTTGAACTTCGGAGATGTTTGGTTGGGATTTTTTTGGAATATTCCTGCTTGAACTACTAACAAGTGCTTCCTATACTTCTGAGAAGTTTCTGCCTGACCTTCGGAGAGGTTTATTTTTTCGATGATGTCTCTTCTGAACTTCTAGAAAGTATCTTCTTGAAACTCTGGGATGTCTGCTTATGAACTTTCTAGGAGGTTTAATTTTGGCTAGTTTATTTGAATACTTCTGGGAATCAAGGACTAATTTTAAACCACTTAACTCGAGGGTAAATTTTCAAATCCCTAGTGCAAATGTCCTAAAATGATGCATTTAGATGTACTCTAAATCTAAAATCTGAGTTCTATAATTAATTTCAAAAGCTTATCACTTTTATTTTCATTCTGAGTCTCCGATCGGCCACCGAGCTTGAGAGCTAATGTTAGGACAAATAAAACAACAAAAGTAATAGTATTCCAACGGGAAAATAAAATTTACTTTTTGTTATTCCGACCCATTGGAGCACATTGGAGGTCCTCATGAATTGAGCTCTTGATCAGTTTCCTACCACTTCTGCTCAACATTTGCTTTGCTGGCTCAACACCACAAAAGCCTCTGGCGATGTCCACCTTATTTTTAACCTGTTCGATGACCCAGTCAAACTGACGTTGATTTGTTTTGTTTTTAATAGGATTAGACATTATTGCTAAAAGTAAATTGTTTTTCTGTTAATTCACCTGCAAAAAAAATGGTTTAGTGTATTTCTTACCTTCCTCAGCCAATAACTACCAACCGATGAAAAGCGCGTATCAAAATAAACTTTTACTCGACAAACTGTGACAGATCAGTCACTAGTTTTCGAACGGTCGATCGATTCGTGGATCTCGACATCTGTAATAGCAAAAAAGACCAGTCAAGCCAATTGTCGGTCGACTCGACTTCTATAATTGGCCCCAATATCTGAATTTACGTACTCAACGGTGCCACCAACCGGTTGCAAGTATGGACTATAGTAATGAACTGTTTCCGCCGGTCTCTCAGAACGACACACAAAGAACGAAGAGTAAGAGAGATTTGTCGGGATAGAGTAGAAAGTAGAATATAAGATTAGAAATTAAACATTAAAAAATAGCTCAGCAGGTCAGTCAGTGAGCTATAGTAATCGTAGCGATCGGTCGACCGGTATTTTGGTATTACAGATGTCGAGATTGACGATAGGTATGTTATCGAGTTGGTCGACTCAATTGACCCCACGGAAGCTAGTGACTCATATGTCACATTTTGTCGAGTGAAAGTTTGTTGTGATACGCTTTTTCATCGGTTAGTGGTAATAGGCTAAACAAGGTAATAAATACATTAAACCACCATTATTTGGCAGGTGAATAAACTGAAAAACAATTTACTTCTAGCAAAAAAAAATGACTGATACTATTAAAAACAAAACCAAATTACGATCAGTTCGAATGGCTCATCGAACTGATGAAAATTTATGTGGACATCGCCAGAGGCTTTTGTGGCGTGGAGCCAGCAAAAATAGCGTTAAGTAGAAATGGTAGGAAATTGACCAGAAGCTCTATTCATTAGGACCACTGATGCGTTGGGTCGGAGCAACAAAAAGTAAATTTAATTTTCTCGTTTGAATAGTATTTCTATTGTGACACTAACATTGGCTCTAAAGCCCAGTCGGTCGCCGCACGGAAACTTAGAACAACTGTAAAAGTGAGACTTCCTCGGAACAAGAACTTCTCCGAATATCAGGCATTAACTTCTCAAAAGGATAGGGAGCACTTCATCGTAGTTCAAGCAGGAATATCCAAAAAGAAAATCAGTACCAAACATTCCCAGATGTTAAGGAGAGAACTTCCCCGAAAATCAGGAGAGAACTTTTCAGAACATCAGGAAGCAATTTAGGAACGACGAATTCTTAGAATTTTGGATCTTTCCAAAGGTCCTGAAGTTCTTCCCAGAAATTCAAATTGAAACTTCCCAAAAGTTCAGGAATAAACTTCCCTGATGTTCAGGACGAAACTAACAAGGAAGAGCACTACCTATAATTTCAAAAAAAAAAAAAAATCAGGAACACACTGCCATACAGCTCAGGATGATACGTCCTAGTATTTCTGGAGAGAACTTTTCTGAAGTTCAGGAAAGGACTTCCCAAAAGTTCCAGAAGAAACTTCCAAAGTTTAGTTGGAACTTCCCAGAAGTGCTAGAGAGCTTTCCCGAAGTTTATAAGAGAACATTTAAGAATTTCAGAATGCGACTCTCTCGAAATTCAGGAATAAACCTCTCAAAAGGACAAAAATAAAGTTTTCAGAGTTACAGGGGTTACTTCCTAGTAGTTTGAGCAAGAATTTCTCAGAAATTCTGGAACAAACCTGAAGTTCAGGAGAAAACTACCCAAAAGCTCAGAAATTCAGGATCAAACTTCCAACAAATTTAAGAGAATTTTCCCGGAAATTCTGGAGAGGACATTCTCAATGTTTTGGTAGAATTTTGCTCGGAGTTCAAAAGTTTAGAAAGAATAGGCGCCAGAAAAAAACTTCCTGAATTTCAGGCAGAAACTTACCAAAGAGAGTAATTCCTCCCTAGTAGCACCCTTGTTGCAAACCAGTAAAAATTACTCCAATTATACTCAATTAGGTCACAACCAAGATGCTGCAACTAATTATGACGATTTGGTGTTGCTTGGGCTATAAGTTGAAGAATGAATTCTTCACAACTTTCACGAAAGAACTTCTCTGAAGATCAGGAGAGGACTCCCCTGAAGTTTCAAAGTAAACGTCCCAAAAGTTTAGTTGGAACTATCCAGCTTTCCTGAGAGCTTTCTCGAGGTTCAGGAGTTCCCAGAAGTTCGGGTAGATACTTCTCGGAAGAACAGGAAGAACTATAAGGGGTACTTCCTAATAGTTCAAGCAAGAATTTCCAACAAGTTCAAGAACAAACTTTCCTGAAGTTCATGAGAAAACCTCTCTGATGTTCAGAAGAGGACTTCTCAGAAACTTTCAAGAAATGTAAGAAGATTTTTAAAGAAATTCTGGAGAAAATTTTCCTTAAGTTCCAGTTCCTCCAGAAGTTTGGAGGAATTTTCCTCGCAGAATCAGAAGTCAAGAAGGTTACTGAGTTCAGGTCCAAACTTACCAAATGTTTCTGGAAGGTTAGGTTTGATTGTAAATTTCCAAAAAAAATCAGAAGTAACTGCCAAGAATTTCATGAGGAAACTTGCCAAAAGTTCAGGAAAAAACTCACCAGAGTTTTAGCAAAGAGATTTGCAGAAGATCAGGAGAAAGTTTCCTTGATATTCAAGAGATAATCACTGACTAACCGAAGAAGCAGTCTGTTCAAAAATCATTCATATGGGCACAATGATATTCATTGCCATAACACCATATCAAAATATGGTAAACACCATCTTCCCAACAGTTCGCATCGCACTAGGAGCTAAGGCACAAACTCATGTAAGAATTACAATTCCTTGGTTTCCATTTCACCTTGTTTGAGATATTTGATTGGTAAGAAAACTTCCCTGAAGTGAAGCAAAGAAATATAAAAAAAAAATTCAACTAGTTTATCAAGATTTGATATCTTGATATCTTGAAACTCAGCAGTTTTCAAGAATTCCTCCAAAGTTCAGAGAATCCCTGGGGGTAAGTCAGTCGTACACCATGTGTTAAAATCCTCAAAAACTCAATCCTCCACACTTCAAACACACTCGCCACCATAATAAATTCATTCCTGGAACCACTTACAAGAACAATTATTTGTTTTCTCACAGTTTTGTTTCCTTCTCTCTTGCACTGATATGATTTAGATGATGTATAAGTGTGCGTGTATTAAACGACAACAAGGTTCATGACTGCCGATATGCATCGATTTTCGATTGTATTATTGACAGGTAATTTGAAACACAGAAACAACTTCCGATAAACTTAAACACAAACACAATGTGGCACAGTGACTAACCTCCTGGAGAATCCACCAAAAATTGAAAACAAAAATTAATTCTTCCGGCTTAAATTAGTGGATGATAACTAGATTACTCCTCTTCTGAATTATCTTTGAAATAGGTATCGATCATGAGCTTGCGCAACTCGCTGGCGAACCCAGTATTCATAAGGTGGCAAAAGCTGGAAGGATAAGCTGGGCAGGACATGTTGCGAGAATGCCGGGCAACTATCCTGCAAAAATGGTGTTCAACGGGAATCCGGTTGGTACAAGGCGACGTGGGGCGCAACGAGCAAGATGGTCAGACCAGGTGGAGCAAGACCTAGGGGGTACAAGGTGCCCAAGGGATTGGGGAGGAGCAGCCACGAATCCGGCTCTATGGAGGGATATTGTGTATCAGGCTACGTTATAGTATTGTGGCGTTATGCCATGTAAATAAAAATGATACATATCGTCACATGTCCACATATTATTTAATAACTTCCTCGAAAAATCTTTCAAATCACAATTTAGCAACAATCATAGGTCGATGATGCGCGTGGAATTCCAGAGCATCATCGTCTTATGATGGCCCCTGGGATTTTTGCTGCAAAGTTTGGCCAAGTTGATTTCACTAAAACGTTCTTCACTGACGGATCATTGATAGAGGAGTCAGCAGGCTTTGGTATATACAATGAAATTTATAGCGCCAAACGTAAACTTCAAGCTCCTTGTTCCGTATATGTCGCCGAATAAGCGGCAATACACTTTACGCTAGTCTCAGTTCTTTAGCGGCTATTCGCTCCTTGAGGCCGGTAAAGCACTCCTCGTATTTTCTCATGAAAATACAGGCGCTTCTAAGTGCTTTATCTTCGCGTTATTTTATCATCACCTTTGTATGGGTCCCATCTCATTGTTCAATTCCAGGCAATGAGAAAGCGGACTCGCTTGCAAAGGTGGGCGCTATAGAAGGCGATATTTATGATCGACAAATCGCCTTCATTGATTTTTTTCCTATTTTTCGTCAACAGTCACTCGTCAGCTGGCAGTATAAATGAAGTAAAGGAGATTTGGGGCGATGGCAACATTCTATCATCCCAAAGGTGTCGAAGAAATCTCGGTTTGGGGGGATGGATGCGGGTCGAGATTTCATTCGTGTCATGTCTCGCCTCATGTCCAATCATTATTCCTTGAACGCTCATTTATACCGTGTTGGGCTGAGTGACAGCAATCTCTGTGAATGTGGACAAGGCTATCAGGACGCAGATCACCTTATTTGGTCATGTGCTGAGCATCGTGCAGTCAGATCTGAGCTTTATGATTCCCTTCGGGCTCGAGGTAGACAACCCAATGTGCCAATTCGAGATATTTTGGCTTTGCGTGACCTGGAATTTATGAAACTCATTTATGTGTTTTTGACTAACATTAGCCTTAGATTGTAGTTAGTTTAACCTGTTTGTTTACTTTAAGTTTTTTTTATCTGTGTTTGTGTTTTTTTTCCTACTCAAAAATGTTCAAATCAAAAGAAGCCAAAAGTTGTATAGTTTTAAGTTTTTTTAAACAATTTAAAATTTAAAAAAAAATGTGTTATAAAAACCACATTTCAAATTCCAGCCCACCTTCCCATCCCTTCAGTTGTTATTCCTATTAACCTCGAGACGGCCGCGAGTAATCGGTCCTATCCCCTTAACGCTAGGTTTAAGATTATTGATGTATATAAATATGAAAACTTGGCTCTGTAAAGTTAAATCGATTGAGCCTGTACAAATAAATGAACTGAAAAAAAAAACAACTTAGCAACAGCGTCCCAATGAGGTTTTCTGAATAACCAAAAAAAAAATTAGGTAATTCACAAAACAAGAGTAGGAAATGTAAAAACTTGATCTCCCACTGTCAAAAATGACAGCTAAATAGATGAAAATCCTGAATTATTGCATGGTGTAGTCTTTCAATGATCTTTTGTAAAATTTCTACACTACAGTAAACATCGATTAAATTTAGTCGCCTTCTGTAATGCGCAATTTCGCTCGACTCGACAGTGACAAGTGTCGAATCGAGTGGCTCGACTCGACTTCTATAATCGACCCCATATTTATGTTTTGTTTTAAGCATAAATGTAAATTCAAATAAACGAAAAGGTACGTTCTTCATGCAACGAAAATGGCTGGAAGAATCCCCAGCACATACAATACAAAAAAAAAAACTACAATTACGATTTTGAGGTTATATGAAGTATTTTTTCACTTCCACAGATTTCAAAATAGAGTATTAGGTCAAAATAGGCCGATTTTAATCCAACATGAATTATAATTTTGAGAAGAAAACACACCAAACAATAAATACTGAAATAAATTTAATGAAGAAGCTTCCCTCGAATGATAAGTATACGGCCAATAGCACAACAATTCATATTGATTCGTACACAGGTAGTCATCATTCACCACAGGATACTGACAAAAAATCCCTTCCCAACTCCCCTCGCCGTCCTCTACAAACTTCAATGCAATCCACCAGCACAAGGAGTAGGACGGAAAAGACAGAAGATCAAAACTAACTTGGACAGGGTTTCCTTTCCGCTATTTACTCGCCCAGCCGAACTGGGCAAACTTCGATTTCGAACAAACTTACGTTGAACGTTCTTCGCCACCGAACGACGAACGCCGTCGAGAGCTAAAGCTATTATTACGTTCGTTCAATAAATGGCTTGGAATTTTCCCGAGCTCGCTGCAAAATTATGCACCTCCTGGGCGGAAAAGTTCTTCGGCGCACTGTTTTCATCGGGTCTTACCGTTTTCCTGTCTTACGTTCTCATTCCCATTGGAAGTTAATTAAATTAATTAAAATAACGATAACGATAACTGGCTCTCGCTGATGCTTCAGTTCCGGCTTTCTCAAGGCATCATCGGAATGGGGGAAGCAGCGAGTCGTACGATGGGGAGAGATTTCATTTTTCCTGTACTTTGCTCACTCCGAGGAACCTGAGCACAGTGGTCTATTTTAGAAAATTTTAAGACAAGAAATCGTTTGTTTTCCAATTTTTGAACCACCCTAGTTTAAAAAAAAACAATAAAAAGAAGTAATCTCTTTAGCTGTAAAACTTCGCCAAAGACACTAAACGTCGAAAACTAAATTCCCAATCCGAATCATTGTGCACTGTTGTAAAAGAAGATTTCCGCTAGTTGTTCGATCTCAGACCGGTGAGCAGTAAGCTCCTGAAAAGAAGCTTTTTCCCATTAGCCGGCCAACTGAATGCCGTCCCCGTATTGGAAGGTACTGAAAAGTTGAGCAGTATATCAAACAACTCTTCCCCAGCGTGAAAAAATGTCCTCTGCTTCCCCTGTCTTCCGATGAGCATCTTTTGTTCTTTCCTCCAAGTTTCGAGTTTCCGGGCAGAGAAGAAGCTTAACATTAGCAACTTTGTCCACATTTTCCGTTAGCTTTGCTAATTAAATATCTTTAAATTTTCAATAAAACTGTTTCAACTTAACACATTTACCTAGTTTGTTTCTCTTTTTTCTCATTCCCGGTGTTTTTTTTTCTTTTCTTATTTTTTTGCTCTTGAAAATTGGACATTGCATCTTTTCCAATTCGATCCGTTTGTGTGAGAAAAGTTTATCTAATTTAAAACAGTTCAACTATCACAATCAGTTACAGGAAACTTTCTTCTTTTCCCATCGCTTCTTCTTACATAATTGCCGTTTTTGCTATACTGTGTGCACTGTAACTGTATGGTGTTATATTGACTTTCGTTTCACTCAACCGAATTCACTACCAATAACAAAGATAAGTGCGTTTCACCGCGGATATAATTAAACCTTACTGCAACTAGATAACTGAACTGAAGTAAACGTAAACGTAAACAAAACAACAATGTGATTTACCATAAGCTCCAGCCGAGCATACAATATGTACAAAATCTTCCCGTTCAGCAAAAAGTTATTTGATTATAATACTTCTTTTTCGTTTGCCTTTCGTTCCAAAAAAAGTGCCGGATTTCGGATTCCTGTGGAAACAGTCTTACGCCAGCGAGTGCACCTTGGCCGAGAGACAGTTGTGCAGGACGAATACGACCGGCTTGGGGCAGCACTCCATGTCCAGTTCCTATCGTTGGGCGAGATGGAAACAAGGAGCAGAATTAGTCATCTATTTTCAGTACGGGCTGAATCGAGCCGGGGGAAAACTTACGATTTCAGCACCATCTTCGCTGCCGGAAAAATCCAAGTACAGCAGCTTGGTGCCATCGTCGGCGGATCCTTTCAACCTATCGAAGGGATACGACCAGAGGGGCTTCGATCCGGAGCTGGCCAGAGCGGAGTCCAGTAGGGTGAAACCCCGATCCAGGTGGACGATTAGCTGACATGGGCGGCCCTGTTGGAGAAGAAATTGCGGGATATTTGTAGTGTATAATGTGAACTCAGTTTTGGTAAAAATATAGGTCTGAATGAGTGACCGACCATCTACAAACTTAAGTGGTCATTCATATTAAATAAAAAAAGATAAGAAATATTCTCTTATTTTTCCACCCGTCTCAAAAGAGACAAGAATGTAAAATTTAAAGAAGAACATTCTCTCAGCAATTCTAACAGACTTCAGAATGGAGTAAAGGGTGTCTCACATCAAATTGCATCACGAAAAGAGCGTTGTAGAAAATTACCTAGTAGACCAATCCTATTCAAACTTTCATACAATAAAATATAACCGATTAGTAAGCTTTTGGCATATTTATTTCATTCAACTTCAATACCATAACCGTACGCTCGCACCTTACGCTTAACTCCACTTATTAGGTTCTGTACAACATCTGGCTGCACCTTCTCCTTCTTCATGTCTTCCTCAGATTTGACCTTTTTGGAATGCTTCTGTAGTGCCTGCTTCATAATAGCCCAGTAGTTTTCGATGGGCCTCAGTTCCGGTGCGTTGGGGAGGTTCATGCCCTTGGGTACGAAAGTGACCCCGTTGGCTTCGTACCACCCTAGGACAACATATGAATAGTGGCACGAAGCTGGGTTCTCCCTTAGCTCAGTCGGTAAAGGCGCGGCTACAAAGCAACACCATGCTGGAGGTGGCTGGGTCACATTTTGCGTGACATAATTAATGGACGTTCCCTTGTCACACAAACATACTACTGCAAAAATGGTACTTGGTATCGAAAATTAATAATTAATAATTGTGGAAGTGCATTTAGAACATTAAGTTGAGAGCAAGCAATAAGCTTAAAACGCTAAGAAAAAAAAGAACAAAGCTAGATCCGGCCAGCTAGATCGCAGGGCCCTCATGTTGCTTCAACAGACGAAGCAGACGCTTCTGATTCCCTGATTACTTGACACTCCCCGTTTACAGTCCCGGTAGTCATGAACGGCGCACTCCGTTTGCCACATGAGCAGATCACTTGCCAAATCATGTATTTTTTTGTTTTGGCAAACTTTGAAAGTTTCTGCTTCCGTACTTCTTCCAAAACATCAAACTTGTTATGTCGGTGAAGAACACAGTAGCACCGGAAGCTGCCGAAAGTTCGCCTTGACGTAACTCTCATCATCCTTAATGACAAAATGAGGCCTCGTCAGCATCTAGGTGTACAGTTTCCGGGCCCGTGGCTTTCCCACCGTATTTTGCCGTTCGTCACGATTTGGAGCCTCCTGCACTTGATACGTATGTAGCCCCTCTCGGTCAGTCCCAAGCAACACAGCTTGCCATAAACAAGTTGAAAATACTGTCCAATGACCAATGCAGGCAATTATTATAAGTTCATGATACTTTGTTTCATATTTTACTATATGACGTAAATAGCGCAAAGCATTGAGACTTATAAAACATTAAGTGCAAAAAAATGTATTTAGATTCTTAGATTTTTAGATATTTAGATTTTTAGATTTTTAGATTTTTAGATTTTTAGATTTTTAGATTTTTAGATTTTTAGATTTTTAGATTTTTAGATTTTTAGATTTTTAGATTTTTAGATTTTTAGATTTTTAGATTTTTAGATTTTTAGATTTTTAGATTTTTAGATTTTTAGATTTTTAGATTTTTAGATTTTTAGATTTTTAGATTTTTAGATTTTTAGATTTTTAGATTTTTAGATTTTTAGATTTTTAGATTTTTAGATTTTTAGATTTTTAGATTTTTAGATTTTTAGATTTTTAGATTTTTAGATTTTTAGATTTTTAGATTTTTAGATTTTTTTTAGATTTTTAGATTTTTAGATTTTTAGATTTTTAGATTTTTAGATTTTTAGATTTTTAGATTTTTAGATTTTTAGATTTTTAGATTTTTAGATTTTTAGATTTTTAGATTTTTAGATTTTTAGATTTTTAGATTTTTAGATTTTTAGATTTTTAGATTTTTAGATTTTTAGATTTTTAGATTTTTAGATTTTTAGATTTTAGATTTTTAGATTTTTAGATTTTTAGATTTTTAGATTTTTAGATTTTTAGATTTTTAGATTTTTAGATTTTTAGATTTTTAGATTTTTAGATTTTTAGATTTTTAGATTTTTAGATTTTTAGATTTTTAGATTTTTAGATTTTTAGATTTTTAGATTTTTAGATTTTTAGATTTTTAGATTTTTAGATTTTTAGATTTTTAGATTTTTAGATTTTTAGATTTTTAGATTTTTAGATTTTTAGATTTTTAGATTTTTAGATTTTTAGATTTTTAGATTTTTAGATTTTAGATTTTTAGATTTTTAGATTTTTAGATTTTTAGATTTTTAGATTTTTAGATTTTTAGATTTTTAGATTTTTAGATTTTTAGATTTTTAGATTTTTAGATTTTTAGATTTTTAGATTTTTAGATTTTTAGATTTTTAGATTTTTAGATTTTTAGATTTTTAGATTTTTAGATTTTTAGATTTTTAGATTTTTAGATTTTTAGATTTTTAGATTTTTAGATTTTTAGATTTTTAGATTTTTAGATTTTTAGATTTTTAGATTTTTAGATTTTTAGATTTTTAGATTTTTAGATTTTTAGATTTTTAGATTTTTAGATTTTTAGATTTTTAGATTTTTAGATTTTTAGATTTTTAGATTTTTAGATTTTTAGATTTTTAGATTTTTAGATTTTTAGATTTTTAGATTTTTAGATTTTTAGATTTTTAGATTTTTAGATTTTTAGATTTTTAGATTTTTAGATTTTTAGATTTTTAGATTTTTAGATTTTTAGATTTTTAGATTTTTAGATTTTTAGATTTTTAGATTTTTAGATTTTTAGATTTTTAGATTTTTAGATTTTTAGATTTTTAGATTTTTAGATTTTTTTTTAGATTTTTAGATTTTTAGATTTTTAGATTTTTAGATTCTAAAAATTTTTAGATTTTTAGATTTTTAGATTTTTAGATTTTTAGATTTTTAGATTTTTAGATTTTTAGATTTTTAGATTTTTAGATTTTTAGATTTTTAGATTTTTAGATTTTTAGATTTTTAGATTTTTAGATTTTTAGATTTTTAGATTTTTAGATTTTTAGATTTTTAGATTTTTAGATTTTTAGATTTTTAGATTTTTAGATTTTTAGATTTTTAGATTTTTAGATTTTTAGATTTTTAGATTTTTAGATTTTTAGATTTTTAGATTTTTAGATTTTTAGATTTTTTTGCACGACACTTTCTGGATGAAAATTCATTTTGGAATACAAATAATTTGCCTTCCTTTTCAACGATGCCACGGTTTCAAGTTTGACAGTTCTACAATTTGTTCTGAAAATTTCATTTTTTAAATTTGAATTTTGAATTGACGGTTTGAGATTTTTGTTTTGAAAACAAACCGCCTTCTACGAAAAAGAACCAACGCAACTTTTCAATTTTGGCAATGTTTTTTTTACCTATAACAATCATTATTCTTTTCCAGAGTCAAGTTGATTAGGATCAAGGTTGACATAAAAGCAGCAAGACATTCTTAATCAGGACTTAATCCGATGATAATACTTGTTGGTGCTCACCACCATAAGTGTGATAACTTAAAAATGTTGGAAAAGCAACTTTTTAGCTGTCAAAACTAATTTCAAAACTTGTTGTAGTGCAGTGCAATGTTCTGCGATAAATTAAACACTCGATCGAGGATGGGCTTCCATACAATGACCATGTGTAAACAAAAACCAATGGGGCAATAAGCTTAATAGCTAGGTATAAAGTGTGATTCAATAAGTGCGGCAAAGATTTTAATCGCGTTAAGTACTTGGTTCAAATGCGATGCACGCAAAGTTATTTTTCAACTAGTGAACGAGCACTGAACAGTTTTTAAATGTACGCTACAGATTTTTTACAGATTTTCAACAGCCGGATACAGATTTTTGGATGTGAAAATCCACATTGACCATGAAAAAAATGTGGCAACACTGGCCACCAGGATCATTTCTAAATTTAATGTCACAGAAACAGATGTTTGCTATCAATTTCGATCTTTCCAGCGTTAAAACGACCAAAACGACAGCAACCTGAGTAATTATTATCGGCAACATCATATCTAGTTTTCTAGTTGATCTCAGACTCTTCTCGGGTGATCTTCATCTGTCATACGAAAATGCGACTGAGATATGAACCGACGGGGGATTCATTCGATAAAAGGATAATGTTTGGGTTCACTGACAAAATAAGACTCCACAATGGATGGGTTCTTTTTCCATTCTAAATTCCCACCAGGCATATCCATCTCGCAAATAAAAAGAACAACGTTTCCCCAAACTCACCTGATACAAGCATCGGAACGAAAACTCTCGCTGACAGATGATGGCATTGTGGCAACCTTGTACCAGCACCCGCGCCCACGCAGCCATGTCCCGATTCGTTTCCGAGCGCAACCAATGGCTGACGACTCCCCGGGTGGTACCGCACCGGACGCAGAACACACTGGACTGGGCGCTCTGTAAATCAAATTTCGTCGTCTGGAATTAAATTTCAATTTGTGTCATCGAATCAATCATTGGATGGGTTCTTTCTTTCTTACGGAATTCGATCCAACGGTGGAAGTGTTGCTTGCACCGGCCAATCGCGTCGTCACCAGCGGACTGCACTCGAACGGTCGACTCCAGGCTTCCACCGACCAGGGAGCGCTTTCGTATAATCTGTAAAAATGCAAAACAGAAAGAGTATTAGCTGAATCTAAATGTGAACCGGATAATTCTCGATAAGAATCGTCAATCGGCAGAGGCGTTGATTTGAGTCAGGTTTGTGATTTGAAATTCATATCACTTCCAAACGTTCCCGCAGACATCTTAAAACAACAGTCGATTTGGGGGAACGAATGTACAAGCACAGCTTACTGCGATTTCAGACGCTCGTCAAGTGCTGTTTGCTCATCAAATATGCAAATATGTTCACACCATTTTCAAGAACAAAGGGAAGAATGTCTTGTGTTAAGCCAAAGAGTCGATCATTATTGTCGGACCTTGATTTCATAGAAAAACGAAAGGCCAAACATGCAATCATTTGAAAGAAAAAAAAAATAGTTGATAGTTCTCATGTTCCCCATGGGAGTCAACTTTTGATCCCCAATTGAAATTTCATAAAAGTGTAAAAAATTACCGACTCACAGCAAGCAAAGGCAGCGAAAAACGCACGATATTCCGTGAAAGCAGAGGGAAGTATTGTTCTCGGAAACGGAGCAAGCTGTGCGAAAAAGACCTTGATGACTGTTTAATGAGGATAATGCGGCTGACTGTTCTATGCCATCATCATGCTTCGTTATGGTCGGTGCTGGAAGTGGGGTACTTTTAGAGGGAGATCATTATTTTTACATCACGACAAACGCAAAAAAAAAAAGGTAATGGGCCAAGTCGTAAAACAATCAACATTTTGTTTTGCGCGTTGGTTGTGAGGTAATTTTGAAATGATTGTAGCTTTGCTCTCAATTTTAGCCCACATGCTTTTTTTCAACCCTCTTAAATTCTTCGTCAAAGTTGAACATAGTTCGGCTCATTTGACAAACCCACAACCTATTATAGCGCACACGAGTCGTGGCATGTAGGAAAGTTTATCATTCGACGGAGAACGCAATTTACATTCAAACAACCAACAAACAGCATCTCAAACCAGAGAAACGAGAAACTTTCCTGACGGTTTTCCTGTACGTATCTCTAACCTAACTACACAAGTTGAGAGGCTAAGCAACGCTTGTGATGGTGGTGCAAGTGCGATTTCCAACCCACAAACATGAAGCGTAACGACTTTTGCTCAAACATCACCCAGGATATATTACATTTCACATCCCCTATGCCCTTTATCAAACCCGCTCACAGTCGCATGGCTTTAGGTAAATAGATACCAGAACTTTGGCAATTTAAAATTCGGAAAAGGCACAGTTGACGGCTTAGAATTCACCACAGTTTCGACTCAAGCTCACCCTAATCCAGTTAGTTTTTCAGAGGGTTTAATGTGATTAGCTCCTTTGTCGTCGTCGTCGTCGTCGTCGCCGTCGCCGTCACGAAATCGCACATCTACTAGCGGCATTCCGTTCACCTGCGACACTGAGGCCACCTACAAATTCTACCATTCACCGCGATCAATTAGCAACTATTGTCTTTCGAGCGGCTTAAATCGACTGACAACCGCAAAGCCCTCGGTTCGAGTCCCGGCAACGGTATTATAATGTTACAAATCAAGAGGGATTCCATCCAGAATGTGCCGGAAATCCCAAAAATCATACCCGATCATCATTGATTTGGATGAAACTTGGCACATGAGTTCGGTACGTTGGAAAAAAAATTCCACTGGTGTTAAGATAATTTGGGTTCAAGAGTAACTTTTGAGATGGGCGTATGTGTTTTTTCCAACATTTTACTTGAAAAATCGTAGTTCAAAAACCATTACATTTAGAGAAAAACTTTATATAAGGGAATTGTAGGGAACTAAAAAACCTTTCTTAAAAAAATATACACAGAAAAAAAAATTTTTTTTTCATCAAGAAAAATCAAAAATAATTACTAAAATTAAAATATCTAAAAAAACATATTTTTAATATTTTTTTAATTTGTTGTATGGAAATTTGAGGAAAAAAGACACGTTTTAAAAAAAACTTTAGGATGGACGCTCTTATAATAAAAAAGTTTTTCAAATAGCGAACTTTGGTGTATATTTCAAATTTTGGTTATTCATTCTTATAAATAAATTTTGATGTTACAATATGGTTTTGGAGATCATTACAAACAATAATGATCATAATGATAAACCACGTAAACGCAACCGTTTTCAAGATATTTCTGATTTTCTTTCAATAAAATTTCAAAACCTCAAAAAATACGCCCTTTTCATAAATTACTCGTGATATTAAAACAACAATAGCTAACGATTGTTTCTCTTGTGTTTTTAGCCTTTTTAAAACACATGTATGTGCCTCTTACTTACTCTTAACAGCTCGTCGATTGAAAAAGCTTCACTTAAAGTTATAAGACAAAAATAATGAATTATGGTTGGATTTATATTTATATATACCATTTATTAGTCTCGGTCATTGATAATATTACATAAACATTATATAAACTATTGATTGCTTTTATATTAATTATGAATCCTGCCTTCTTCGTCATTCGAAAACAGTTTTACAAAAACTTCGTTTTCTGAAATTGGAACGAATGAGTGGTACTTTTGTGTACCTGCAATCGTTTTAGTCTGTCGGTAAATTTCATTCCATTCTGCTACCCCCTGTTCATACTCTTCATGTGATACATAACAAAACGACATTTTTGTTAAACAATCATCACTTTTTTGGTTCGCCCATTCGAATAACTCTAATGCACTTTTTATAGGGTGTTCATGTTGTACAGCAAGGCTTGCATATCTTGCCATTCGTTTTAATGTACCACCAATTGCATCGCAAGGTCCCTTACCGTGGGATGTTGCGAAAAAATGCCATTCAGCATCAATATTGTATTTCTTTTTAAACTTACAAAGGCTTGTAAAGTTCTTCCTATTTTTATATTGGGATGCTGCCCCGTCAGACATAAACGTAGCTTTCTTTACTTTAATTTTTGTTTGCAAAAAGCTTATTAGTTTTGAAATAAACACCTGCACCGCAATCGTATCATGTTTCAACACTTCTGAGATAACAATGAAACTGATATTTTTAAGTATTCCAGATTCCGTGTAATAAATGACAAAAGGGTGAATAGTGGCTTGCTCATTACTCCAATAACTACTTTGAACAGCATCTTGAAAAACAAATGAATAATTTTCAGAAAAATCACAAATTATTATTACTGCGCCGTCTTTAAGACAACTTTTATAATCTCTCAAGAAACTAGACTGCTGAGATTTGACAAAATCGTGGGATACTAATTGTTCCAACTTTTCACAAAAATAAGCAATAAATTCATCAATTGGTTTAACAAGTGTCTCTAAACTACATCTATCAGTTGAAATCCATTGCTCAAAAGATATTTCAACTAAACCACGTTTTTCTAATTTGTCTGTTAAACTACTCTCAAAATCTGAAAAGCCTGGACATCGTTCGCATTCACGGAGGGAACATTTTTTAGTTCTAGTTGATGAGCTACATAATATTTCTTCAAAACACAATTTATAATCATTCTCGAATGAATATTTTCTAAGACCATGAAGCATCAAGTTAATGTTCTCATGAATGGTGCAAACACAAATGTTATGAGAACCTGTGCTGCCAAGTAATTTGCAATGCTTTGGTCTTAGTGCTGCAAAAGAGCTAAACCCAACAGCATTTTGATGCATCTCTTGAAATTTAATGAAAGCTTCTCTTAATGAACAAACTAAAAGGCGCTTTTGAATATGAACCCTCTTACCTTCACTCCTCACTGAAACGTAGTCGTTCATACCAGGGGTTGCTCGTGTAATCTCATCACTGTCGTAAAATTGCAAAATTTGGTTTTTTATTTCCGGGTTCAGACCGTGTCCCAGCTTTTCGTTAGGGGCAGCTAAAACACCTTCGTGCTTTGCAAGGAATTTAGCTTGTGATACGATGTACTTGTTTGTTATTCCAAATTCTGCCATTACTCTTTGATTTGTCCAAGATTGTGGTAAAACCGAAAGTATCCTTACTTGATCGTCCCTCGAAGTTTCTGGATCAGCATACCGGTCCTTTAGCTGCGCGATTATTTCGTCATATTCGGCTGCTTTCACTTTCAATTGTTCCAGGTCATCCTCCTCCGCTTGATCCCCAAATATGTGTGTCCGAATGCCGTTTGAAACATCTTTGAACTTTTTGCGGGCATAATTTACGTTCAGGAACTTTTTAGCCGATATTGGCGAAACGTTGATTCCGGCTACGCCCTTGTTAAATAGCTCAATATTATGGCGCTTGAATAATTGGTAGATGGTGATTAAGTTGGGGTCGGAGTCGTGATGTAGATGGTTGTGGATCCATAATGTTAGTAATTGATGGTTTCTCACTAGGCTCCGAAATTGCAGCATGGGATTGTTCCGTTCTATTTAAATGCAAACGACAATTATCACAAATCATCAAAGAAGTGTCCAAATGTGTTTTGCCCATAAACTTGAGTTTTTTGACATTTTGTTCGGTTAATTTACGAAGGTTTTTTGAGCACCGTTTAGTGGGAAACGGCATACAACACTTCTTCATGTTAAACTCCATTTTCAGTTCACTCAGATAGATTTTACTGATGAATGCGACTATGTATGAGCATATATATTGGCTGTGGTACCTTTGGAAATGCAGGTATAAAACATCTCTGGTAGTTTACAGGCAGCGTACATTAGCTGTTTTTTTTATGAGAAGATATACCTGACATACGTTATAGCTGCTATTTGTCTACCTACCTTAAACAATATGTGTTACTTTCATCGCTACATCACCGAACTGTTCGGAGTGTAGTTTTCACACACTACACCCGACCTCTAACATCGTTGGAGCTTGGCAAAATAGTCAGCAGTTCGATTAATATGCTTCTTCTATATGACCCTCCGCATAATTTCATCATCTGTCCATTTCACACTTGTCGCCCCTGCGACATCTATCTCGCTGTTACTTTCATCGCTTTAGCAAATTCGCTCCCTTCATTCTCTGAGCGGCCCGACCGATACAGCCATAAAACAATTATAAATATATTGATTGCAATATTAAAACAATAGTGCTATTTATCTTGTTCTTTTCAAATGAGTCTTCTTATCATCCTGATATCAAAAGAAAAGAGGACATTAGAGTAATGTGAACGTTATAATATGAAGATCTTGGAAAATTTATCATTTCTGGTGGAAATCTCGATTAACTTAAGAAAAGAGCGAATTTTCTTATGTTTTTTCATTCTATTGAAATAAAATCCGAAAAATCTCGAAAACGGTTGCGTTCAGGTGATTTATCATTATTATCATTATTGTTTTTAATGATCTCCAAAATCATATTGTATAATTAATTTTCATTTATAATAATGAATAACCAAAATTTGAAATATGCACCAAAGTTCGCTCTTCGGAAAACTTTTTTATTATAAGAGCGTCCATCCTAGAGTTTTTTTCAAAACGTGTCTTTTTTTCTCAAATTTCCACAAAACAAATTTGAAAAATATTAAAAATATGTTTTTTTTTATATTTGATTTTTAGTATTTATTTTCGATTTTTCTTTATGAAAAAAAAATTTTTTTTTTCAGTGTACATTTTTTTTACAAAGCCTTTTTAGTTCTCTACAACTCCCCCATATAAAGTTTTTCTCTAAATGTAATGGTTTTTGAACTACGATTTTTCAAGTAAAATGTTGGAAAAAAAACATACACCCATCTCAAAAGTTACTCTTGAATCCAAATAATCTTAACACCAGTGGATTTTTTTTTTTTTTTCAACATACCGAAGACGTGTACCAAGTTTCATCAAAATCGAAGATAGTTGAGTTTGGTGACCGACCGATTTGGCGTGGAATCAGTCAATACTTTTTTAAAAAGATTATTTTTTTGGAAAGATATTATGGAAGAAAGAGTTTTTTTTTTAAAAATTAATTTAAAAAGGGAAGAAGGCGCGGGGGGGAGAAGAAAAAATGGAAGGGGGGGGGAGTGGGCGTTTGGATTAACTTTAAACAAAAAATTTTTATTATAAATAATTATAATATAAAAAAATAAAAATTTTAGGTTTTGTTGGTTTGAGTTGTTCATTTGGAAGAAAAAAAAAAAAAACAAAAAAAAAAAAAAAAAAGAGAGAAAAAGTGAAAAAAAGAATTGTAAAGTGGAAGGGTGGAGGAGAGGATCTGCGTCCTGATAACCTTGTCCACATTCACAGAGATTGCTGTCACTCAGCCCAACACGGAAAAAATGAGCGCTCAAAGAATAATGATTGGACAGGAGGCGAGACATAACACGAATGAAGTCTCGACCCGCATCCATCCCCCTAAACCAAGATTTCTTCGACACCTTTGGGATGATAGAATGTTGCCATCGCCCCAAATCTCCTTTACTCCATTTATACTGCCAGCTGACGAGTGACTGTTGACTAAAAATAGGAAAAAAAATCGTTGAAGGCGATTTGTCGATCGTAAATATCGCCTTCTATAGCGCCCACCTTTGCAAGCGAGTCCGCTTTCTCATTGCCTGGAATTGAACAATGAGATGGGACCCATACAAAGGTGATGATAAAATGCTTTACACTTCATGAGAAAATACGAGGAGTGCTGTACCGGCCTCAATGAGCGAATAGCCTCCATAGAACTGAGACTATCCGTGAAGATGAAGTCATGATCCGGTGTTAAAGGGTGTCCACGATGAAATTGCCACACTATGAAATTGCTCTAACTTTTCAACCGTTGGGTAGAATTTAATGAAAATTTGGGTGGATTTAGTTCATATTTACATCCTGCTAGTTTTAAAGTTCTGTGATCAAAACTCGCGGAAATGGAGTCGAAAGAACAGCTCGTGCGTGATAAAATCTTGCGCATTCATCACGAGAACAAGGATCTCTCGCATCGTTCCATCGCTAAAACGTTGGGAATCGCGAATTCCACGGTGTCGCGAGTGATTAAGCGGTTCGAGGAACGGTTGACCACCGAGCGGAAGCCCAGAAGTGAAGGAAAAAGTATTCCATACAACACAAAAAATCACAACCGCGTAGTTGGGGCCTTCAACCGAAATCCGAACGCCTCCGTTCGGGATGTGGCTAAGAAGCTGCACCTAAGCCGAAGTTTTGTCCAGAAGGCCAAAACTAAGGCTGGGCTTCGAACGTTCAAGGTACAAAAGGCCCCTAATCGCGACAAGAAGCAGAACAAGTCCGCCAAAACCCGTGCCAGGAAGTTGTACCTCAACATGCTGACGAAAGTTGAATGCTGCATCATGGACGACGAAACATATGTGAAGGCCGACTTCAAACAGATCCCCGGCAACCTGTTTTTCACGGCCAAGGATAAGTTCAGCGTTCCGGAGCATGTCCGCACTCAGAAGATGTCCAAATTTGCGAAGAAATTCCTGGTTTGGCAAGCCATCTGCACGTGCGGGAAGCGGAGTGCACCTTTCGTGACCCAGGACACGATGAACGGACAGGTGTACATAAAAGAGTGCCTCCAGAAGCGGCTGCTTCCTCTCCTGAAGGCCCACAACGTCCCAACAATCTTCTGGCCGGATTTGGCCTCATGCCACTACTCCAAGGACGTGCTGAAGTGGTATGCGGACAATAAGGTCAATTTGGTGCCGAAAATGTTCAACCCTCCCAACACTCCGGAGCTCCGCCCCATCGAGAAGTACTGGGCGATTATGAAGCAGCACCTTCTTAAACGACCTAAGGTAGTGAAGACAGTCGAGGAACTGAAGAAAGTATGGGTTTACATGCAAAAAACGGTTGATTCACAGGTTGTGCAGAATCTTATGGCCGGGGTTAAGGCCAAGGTGCGGGCATTTGCGTATGGACTGTAAATAAAATACGAGTAAAATGGTAAAATGAAGTTTAATAGTTATTTCTCAATCCCTGAAAATTTGATGGCAATCGGATGAAAACTCGAATTTTGCGAATCAATTTTGTGTGTGGCAATTTCATCGTGGACACCCTTTAGTTGATTTAAATACGTTAGTAATTTAGAAATAAATACTTGTACCGCAATTGTATCATGTCTTAGAACTTCTGATATTACAACAAAACTTAGATTTTTAAGCATTCCTGACTCCATATAATAAATAACAAACGGATGAATTGTAGCCTGATCATTGTTCCAATGATGACTTTGAACAGCATCCTGAAGTACAAATGAATAATTCTCTGCAAAATCGCAAATAATAACTACTTCTCATTCTTTTAATGAAAACTTTGTATCTTTTAAAAATTAAGATTGCTTTGTTTTTATATAATCATGTGTTAATAAAGAATGTGCACACCAAAAAGTAGTCGTCGGAAATGCCCTAATGCAGTCTTCTCCGTGTACGCTTTGCTAATCCGATCACTACTACATGAATATTAATGTATGTGTGCTATGATGAAGACGTCGTTTGGCTACAGTAACCTTTATTCAGTAAAATGGCGTCGAATCAAGAACGCGTGCGCGAAGCAATTTTGCACAAAAGAGTGGAAAATCCAGATATGTCGCACGGCGATATTGCCAAGTCATTAAAAATCGCAAAATCGACGGTTACTAAAGTGCTAAAAAACTTTCAGCAGCGCTTAACTTTAAAGAGAAAGGTCGGTTCTGGAGGTAACCATGATTCTCGTTTCGTCGCGGAGAGGAAGAAAGTGATTAAAGAATTTAAGAAGAAACCGAATATCTCCGTTCGTGATGTGGCGAAAAAAGTGAAAATGTCTCCATCGTTCGTCCAGAAAGTGAAGAAAAGTGCAGGCTTGAAATCATTCAAAGTAGGTGTTGCTCCAAATCGTAACGACAGCCAGAACAAGAGCGCAAAATCTCGATCGAGAAAATTATATGACACTATGCTGAAGGAATACGACTGCATAATATTGGACGACGAAACATATTGCAAAGCTGACTTTAAGCAGACACCGTGACTACAGTTTTATACCTCGTTGCAAAGAGGAAATGTTGCTGATCGTTTTAAGCAAAAAAAAATTGTCGAAGTTCCCAAAAAAATACCTCGTATGGCAGGCAATATGTGGATGCGGTCTCAGAAGCGACATCTTCATCACTACTGGCACTCTAAATGGACAAATTTACGTAAA